>CM048746.1:360291141-360568641 GCA_026315105.1 Locusta migratoria | reverse complement strand
CACCATGTGGGAAGTCCTCATCTGTAGTATTCCCTACTAATTTCGTGAACAATGCGGGCACTGCCGAGAGTAAATGCGCAATGAAATGGTGAATAGATATCGTTATTTCTCATGGCAGTCATTGTATGTGATGTAATAGTAAATTAAGTGTAGAAATCAGAAAGCAATTGCCACGCTTTCCATTTCGATTATTCATATTTTTAGTTTTTAAGTAAATTACTTAGGTTAGGTAAAACTTATTCAAGTAGCAGGATTAAGTGTTTCTCAAACATTTTTTAAATTATTTATATACATCAATGTCAACTTTTCATGTCTTCTGAAAACATATATAAATTGTTACACTGCAATGAGGCTATAATTGATTTTTGATTTAGTTTTTGTTCATTAAAAAGGTAAAATAAAATTAGCAAAATTATTGACGTAATAAAATAAAAGTAGCGAAAAAATATACCAAAATAGGTTTTAAAAAATGACGAAATTGAGCAAAAATTTTCACCACAAACAGGTGCCTCTAGCCATTGGTAAAGAATAATATAATCTCCCCTATTCATTACAATACCAGTAATGGAAAATATAGTTCAAAGAGAGAAATTTCATATCATCGTGACACACGAATTACGTAAGTTATTTTCTACATTCATTTCACCAATGAGAATACAGCCCATCCAGACAGTACTGTGTCCTCACTTGCAGCAGGAACTGATAGAAAAAAAATATGAGAAAAGGTTCATTACTGTAAAGAGTGTAATAAAATGCCACATGTGGCACATGTTTGGAGAAAAATCACACAGGAACCTGTCCATACTGTCTGTAACAGAGGAGACGCATAAATTGAACGGCTGATTTTAGTTTACAGTGGAAGCCAAAATATTTCACAGAAATATTATGCTGAAATGAAAATACATGACAAAATTAAAGAACTTACAATTTACATTCATGAGGCACGTGCAGGAAGTAAGCTTGCAAGTTTTTAAAAAAGAGAACTGAGGCACTTGTATTGTGTGATAAGCTTTCGTATTTCTGTTGTAGACGGGAACCACCTTGTGACTCATCTTTAGCTCTTACTGTGAAGTGCCATTCAGAACAAGAGGTATGGAATGCGTACTGCAGGTGTTGCGCTGCTCCAGGGCAACGCTCATACCCGTATGGCTTGGCTCGGCACACAGCACCTGTTTTACAGAGGTTTTTTTCTGGAAGCTGATTGATCATCCAGCATAGAGACCTTATTTAACTCCAAGCAATTTCCACCTTTTTTGCACATCCAGAAATTTCTGTTCTCCAGCCGGCATTTTCATGATGACAAAGAACTGAAGATGGTTGCTACACATTGGTTCCATTCAAAGGCAGGAGAGTTCTGTATCACAGGAACACAAAATTTGATACTATAATGTGACAAGCAACAATTCATGTGGTGACTATGTCGAAAAATCGCTCAAACAATGCTGTACCTGTTGCTAATAAAGTTTTTTGAGTAACTATGTTGTCAATGATTTATTTATTTATTTATTCTTTAGGGAAACTTACTTTCTGCCTGCACCTTGTACAAAAATTATTGTGAAGCTTAAGAATAACATATTGACATTTTTATTTTTAAAAATGGTCTGCTACGAGATAAAAAAAAAAAATAGCTTTGGGAACTGTCATGTAACTATGTGATTATTAACATTTGTCAACTGCTAGTGCAGAATCCTATCATTAAGAGATTTAAAGTAACAATTCCTTAATTTAATAGCAAAGTATAAAACTGATTTAATACACATTTATCTATTTTAATGCTTATCTGTACAAATATCTAAGGTTTTTTTTTTCCATTCACCTACTGTTTCTAGGAAGATACAGCGACCACTTGGTAAAAAACTTAAGGTGTTCAGCAGTAGCCATTCAAAACATGTATAATCACAGTTAATTAATGTTATACTATAAATGAACAGAACAATTAAGTTACTTTAAAACTTTTGGTGGCAACGCACTTTTGTAGCACTTTGGATGAAGTAAAACCAAGACTAAGGTTAGCTCATACTTACTGTTTATAGAATGCTAGTTGTTTAAACAATAACTCTTTGGACGGAATGGAGATTAAGACAGATTAGATTAATACTTGTTCCATAGATCATATATATGACATTTCATAATGATAAGGAATGTGTCAGTTTAGTAAATGTTGTCTACACTTGACAATCAATATTTTAAGGATTTATTGCCTTTTTGTTGTTTTTTATTTATTCTAAGATTTATCTAAAAATTCATCTACATTGTAGAAGGAGTTGCCATTCAGAAATTCCTTTAATTTCTTTTTAAATACTAGTTGGCTATCTGGCAGACTTTTGATGCTACTTGGTAAGTGACCAAAGACTTTTGTGACAGTATAATTCACCCCTTTCTGAGCCAAATAGTTAATATCTTGAATAGTGAACATCATCCTTTCTCCTAGTGTTGTGCAATAAATACTTTTTTTACTCAATGTTGAATTGCCCCAGAATATGATCGCATATGAAAGCAGTGAATGAAAACAGGTGTAGTAAGCTAATTTACTGAGATGTATATCACCAAATTTTGCAATGACTCTGATAGCATAAGTAGCTGAACTCAAACGTTTCAAAAGATCTTCAATATGTTTCTTTCAATTCAGTCCCTCGTCAATGCAAACACCTAAAAATTTTGAATATTCTACCTTAGCTACAGATTTATGTTCAAAGTCTAAATTTATTAATGGTGTCATGTCATTTACTCTATGAAACGGTATATACTGGGTTTTATGAAAGTTTAATGAGAGTCCAATTGTAGAGAACCACTTAATTCTGGAAGATATCATTTACAATTTCATCAGTCAATTCCTGTTTGTCAGGTGTGATAGCTGTACTTGTATCATCAGCAAACAGTACTAGCTTAGCATCTTCTTGAATGTAGAATGGCAAGTCATTAATATATATTACGAACAGCAAAGGATCCAAGACCTTGTGGGACCCTATTTTTGGTAACTCCCCAGTTAGAGGAATTAATTGTTTCATCTATATATAAGAAGGTATAATATAATTACAAATTACAATATTACTTAATCAAGGTCTTGGTGACATACATATAGCATCTGGCAGACAACTGTCAATTGTCTGTTACTATACAATAATTTTATTATATGAATTAACACAAGCAAATAAAAAAAAATTGCAGCAACCTGGAATAATTTAGTATAAAAAGCCATATTTTGAAGTCATAAATGCTGCTGGCACCACTACTTCTTCTCTGTCTTTTGGCCATTTCTAAAAACCACAACTTTTTTGAAAAACATTCACTATAATTGAATCAGTATCAATAGCTGTGACTTACCCAGGGCACAACTCTCCCTGATACTGCACAAAGTCACTTATAGAAAGAGTTTCAGGAGATAGCACAAGTAGTGAACTACTGTTGTAAGAATTGCGCAAAAATGTAGGCTCTTCAGTGCCGATAATCTCACTGTTGCTGATAGACATGCCACTACTGCTGTCTTGATAGGGAATATGCACTTTTTCTTCACTGCTGTCACTTGAAGCTCATACCTTTGTTGGTCTCTTCTTACTTTCAATTGCTGTGGCGATCTTAGCTGCATAGGATTTTGGTGTGTAGGATGAAGGTTGTGGGTCCTCAGTACAACTTTGCTGATCCTAATCTAATTCTTCAAAAGAAATGCTGTTACCAGCATGGACATTCAAGTGTTTTTGCCTTCGTATGGTTTGATATTTTGTTATCTCACCTCTCCTATTCTGTAAATACTCTTTAAAGCTCGCTGCTACCAAACTACGAATGTTTTCAGGCTCCAAGTTACAACGTAATTGCGACAGTACAACTTTCTGTCAAGTGGACAAATACCAGTATTTTTAAATCATTATTTCCAGTCTCTTCTATCTGCTCCATAAGCTATTTTAGAAGAGAAGTAAAGGCCTCTTTTGGTATAGTGGTGCATTTCGATGCTCTTGCTGTTTCTTTGCACTCTAAAATTTGTCTCCACTGACACTTTAATGGTTTAAAAAAAGCAATGTCAAGTGGTTGCAAAAGGTAAATGGAACTCGGGGGTAGGGCAATGAAAGCTATATTGTTTTTCCTACACAGTTGTAAGACGTATGTGTTCAAGTGTAAGCTGAGGTTATCACCAATTATAACCTTCCTACCCTCCTGTTTTCTTAGGAGTGACAACAAGAGTTGTAAGAACTGATCCTCAAAACATTCCCAATAGAACCAACCTGATTTCATTTGATTATATCCGGCATGAGAGGGTCATTTTCTGTCCAGGCGGACCAAAGATTTTCAAATTTACATACAACATAGGGAGGTGCTAGCGTCCCTCCCACATTACCACACATCATTAGCAATGTAGAAGCCTTTGATGATTGCGTATTCTTTCTGCATATTTAGCACCAAGCTTTGTAATGACCCTTTTTCAATCCTGGATCATCTACCAGGTTTGTATCACCATAATTCCAGATATCTGCCGGAGGAATAGTTATCAGTTCCTGCCACAAAAGATCAAAATATTCATTTATTGTATCTGCATTAACAGCTGCTCTGACCTTTTTGATATTTCCAGCAAACCTATTGCTAATCTGGTCACTGTGATACACCAGAAATAATGTAGGCCAATCCTTACCTGGCAAACTATTTTTGAAAGAAGACATTTAGCAAGCAATTCGATCTAGATATGTTTTTTACAATGAATCGCAATTCCAGCAATGATATTGGGAAACCAAAATTGGACATTGATACAGCATGAGCTTCAAACATATCCTCTTCCTCCTGACTAAATATTGTCTGTCCACTAACTGATTCATTGTGCTTCCCATGCAATTTGTTCATGAGTGTATTATGATGAACATAAGATTTTTCAGCTGCTGCATGAATTGAAATCATCTGACCTCCAATTTTTTCTAATGCCTTTTGCAACGAATCTTCAGTATAATTAGCATAGGAATGGGATCCTGAGTCCTTGTAAATACATGGCATCTCTTGCAAGAGTGCCAAAATTAGATAATAAGTCAATATTCTGAACAAGGTATGAAATGGACCGACATTTTGAAAGGTAATTTGAAACACAACTACTATTTCCTCTCACTGTTACATACAGCTGCATATGAGTTTTCTCTATCTGGCAAAAATTCTGAGAAGTAGGGAAGTAGCATCATATTATAGATGGATGAGAATCTACATCTACATCCATACTTCGCAAGCCACCCGATGGTGTGTGGCGAAGGGTACCTTGAGTACCACTATAGGGTTCTGCCTCCTATTCCAGTCACGTATTGTTCGCAGAAAGAAGGCTGTGGCTCTGTGTGGGCTCTAATCTGTCTGATTTTATCTTCATGATCTCTTCACGAGATATACGTAGGAGGGAGCAATATACTGCTAGACTCCTTGGTAAAGGTATGTTCTCAAAACTTTGACAAAAGCCCGTACTGAGCGACAGAGCGTCTTTCCTTCAGAGTCTTCCACTGGAGTTTATCGATCATCTCTGTAACGCTTTCTCGATTATCAAATAATCCTGTAATGAAGTGCGCTGCTCTCCATTGGATCTTTTCTACTTCCTCTATCAAAACCACCTGGTATGGATCCCACACTGGTGAGCAGTATTCAAGCTGTGGGCGAACAAGTGTACTGTAACCTACTTCCTTTGTTTTTGGACTGCATTTCCTTAGGATTCTTCCAATGAATCTAAGTGTGGCATCTGCTTTACCGACGATTGATTTTATATGGTCTTTTCATTTTAAATCACTTTTAATGCCTACTTCCAGATAATTTATGGAATTAACTGCTTCCAGTTGCTGACCTGCTATAGTGTAGCTAAATGATACAGGATCTTTCTTTCTATGTATTCACAGCACATTACACTTGTCTACATTGAGATTCAATTGCCATTCCCTGCACCATGTGTCAATGCGATGCAGATCCTCCTGTATTTCAACACAATTTTCTATTGTTACTACCTCTCTATATACTACAGCATCATCAGCAAAAAGCCTCAGTGAACTTCCGATGTTATCCGCAAGGTCATTTATATATATCATGAACAGCAACGGACCCACGACACTCCCCTGTGGCACACCTGACATCACTCTTACTTCGGAAGACTTCTCTCCACTGAGAATGACATGGTGCATTGTGTTATCTAGGAACTCCTCAATCCAAGCACAAAGTCTATCTACAGATACCAGCACTATCCAGCTACATTTTAGGCACTTCAGCACTTCTGGCGGAGAGAAAACTATCAGCAAGGAGGCAGTTTGTGTCGTCTTTAGTATAAGCTAGTACGTATTTCATAGGTAGTTTGTAAGTTTCGGGACTGATGATCCCGCAGTTAAGTCCCTTAAGCTTTACAAACATTAGAACATTTTCACCCTCCTGGCACAAAGTCATCCTCCTGGCACAAAGTCACCCCAGTTTACGGTACCTCATTTGTATCACATTAATATCTTAATGTTGCATTACAGATGGATCAATGTCAACCTCAACCTATCCTCTGCCTGTAGGAATGTATGGGCAACTCCAGAATATTAGTACAAAAAAACTATTTATATGTAAGTGTAATCTTGTAGTAACTAGAACCACAGTGCTGTGTCTCAACAAAGCTATTAGCAAACACACACAACTTTAGTCAATAATGCAAAGGAATAACTAAAAGATTTTACAACTCTACTACATTGTGGCTTTATAAATTTAGAGCAACTTAAAAGCTACTAGACATACAACACACTATCAAACTTGAAATTCATGGGACGCACATTGTCACAAAGATATAACAAAGGAGGAAAATGTCTTTGTCTTACAATAAATATACCTGCCAAAGAGATGCAGTTTAGAAAATCTGAATATTCTTCAAATAAATAATAAATCAGGACGAGATATATCAAAAGCTGCCGCTCATTTTATTGTAAACATTAAAATAACTGGTTTTAGCACTGATCTTGCAATGCTATATAATGGCTACAAAAACATAGAACTCTTGCTCTGAGCAAGCTGCTCCAACACTTCCACTGTTCAAAGGACCAAAATAAATACTTTCTCACAGAAAACCAATGGGTGCACATGT
The DNA here is from genome assembly GCA_026315105.1 of Locusta migratoria. Classification (NCBI taxonomy): domain Eukaryota; kingdom Metazoa; phylum Arthropoda; class Insecta; order Orthoptera; family Acrididae; genus Locusta; species Locusta migratoria. The sequence continues at coordinate 360,561,587 of CM048746.1, read as the reverse complement.
GATTCAAGATTTTCCTCATGTAATATGTAATTTCTGAAATTCTTTCAGCATCTCCTTATTCTTCATGGTCCTTTGCAGAAAATAGTATGAATTCAGGAAATGATATATTTCTCTCTCCCTGCCCACTCCAGAGAAATTTACTAGAGTAAATGATACATCTTTTCTCCACCACGTAATATGAAGGTGCCAACATACAGCACAAACTTCAAATTGTGCACCTTTCCTAGATCGAATCTAATCAAAATCCTGCATTCACACAAAACTGTTATTTCCACAATTAGTGATGAAAAGATGCACATCTGCTAATTTCTATGGACTTCAATAAGTATATCAATTGAACTGACGAGTCAAAGGAGTTTTGAACTTTTTTTGTAATTTCTTTAAACCAAATCTTAGGTTTCAGAATAAAAGCAAAAACTCAGGAGGTGTTAGAAAAATTGAAAAATGTGGAGACTATCACCTAAATCAGAGAGTTGGCAGGCACGAATAAAACATGATATTCCTGTATGTATTATTGTTGTTAGAAATTTAAAGGGGACTAAACTGTGAGATCATCAGTCCCTTGTTCCTAGCAAAAACATCACAACAAAATAAAATTTGGTCCACAAAATTGCGGGAATTCAGCCATAAGCACATATTTTCTTCTGGCGATTTTGGCTGCAAACTGTCCAGCCATCCTCGGAGCGAGTCTCATGACTGGCAGCAAAGCGCTACACTTCACTTAAGAGGGCAACCGCCGTCGGTGTGGTACGTCTGTGATGATGACTTCCTAATAAGCATGTGTTATGGCTTGCCCCCAGTAAATAAGATAGACAGGAGTGCTTTACCGTCAGTCTTCAGACTCGCTCAGAGGATGGCTGGACGTTTTGCAATCAAAACATCAGCAGAGGAAAGTATGTGGTTATGGATTAATTCCCAAAATTTTATGGACCAAAATAATATACGGCGTGAAAATATGGAGATTCACAAAATAAAATTTGGCCCTCAACATCCAGAAGGAAAACCCATAAGACTTACAGCGATAAAAGAATACCGTGGCTAACTGATCACAAATATAATAAAGGATGAGCCAACCACTCTGCACATACTACTAGCCTCCAGTTAAAAACAAGACATCCACCATAAAAGTGACAACAGATTACTATTTCTGGAGGGATGGGGGCCTGAATGATCAGGAGAGGGCGAAGAAAGTAGCCATGCGTTAGCCAGGTATGGCCAATATGCAGGTGACAAAGGTCAACTGGGTTCCTATGAGAGGCCTTCAGTGATGACTTCTATGTGGCCGTAGAGTCCATGATGACATGGAAATTGTTTGGCAGGTTCTACATGGACCATTCCGAACTCCAAATACCAAGGACCTTGTGATTCAACTGCAATGGGAGATCCCTTTGCGGCAGACAAATCTCTGGGGACCGTGAAGTAACCTGCTTGGCCAGCTGATCGAAGAGTTCATTGCCTGATATGTCACCTGGGGTACAAATGAACACCACATAATGGCCTGACTTGCCACGGTGAAGACAGAGTCTTGAACAAACTGCACCAAAGGATGTGTGGGAAAATCTTATCAAGAGCTTGAAAGCTCCCCATGGCAGACTAGCAGATGTTCAAGAGCTTGAGAATAGTGACCAGCTCCATGGTAAAGACACTACCACCCACAAGCAAGTAACATTGTTAGATATGGTGACTATGTACACAGGTAGATGTATGCACAAATAATGAAAGTGTTATCCGCATGGCTCATATCTGCAACCGCATCACTTTATCCACATCCACAAGTTTGTTACCCGCATCTGCAGATATTAAAGTTTTGAATGGGTAATAGTAATAGATAGCAGTATTTAAAATCATGGTATGTAATGATATAATTACTGATAGAGTGTCACTTCTGCAAACAACCTAACAACTTTGACTTCTCAAATCATTGTAAGTGTTCTATACCAACCCCAAAACAGGCTATTCCAAACAGGTAAACATTGGCACTCCAGACACACACAGTGGCACTTTGGAGCCCATGTGGTCAGAGCTCTACATCAGCTGTTTAATACAGACATCATCATAAATTTCAGTGGTTAAAACTAATCGGCATAGAGGTGGTTTTACTGCCTTTACATTCAAAAAAGAAACTGTTCTTTTGGAGTTTTACAAAAGGGACACTATTTTTCCCATATTACCACACAAGAGTTGTGACTCAAAGCAAAGCATGTCATTTTAAATGTTAAAACTGCCGTCTACTTCTAATTGGTAACTGTCAGCAAAAAAAGGCAATGTCGGCTGGAGCTAAGGCCAGCCTTTAAAATCTAACATTGTGTACCTTCCTAATAACATTACTTTCATCACTTGGTTCATGAAACCTTCCATTCTGTGCATGCCAATGCTACTTTCACTGTACCGCGTATCTGATTATGAAAGTTGCTTCTTGAATGTTTGTTTGTATATTTGTTCATATTTTATGCGCATCTGTACCTTTCATTCGATTGCGATGAAACTTTGCCAACTGCTTGCAATTCTGCGCTTACTGACATAATTAAATGACTCTAAGACAGTTCAGGAGATATGACATAATAAACAATGAAATGCGTGGTAAATTGCTGCATCACGCGACAATGTTGGATATCTCCTGCTAAACCATTGGACTGATTTTAACCAAATTTGATGCACATATTCCTTCTTTGAGGTAACAATCTATGTACAGGTATGAACCGTGCCACATAGTTCAGGAGATATGACGTCATAAACAATTATATGGTTAAAAAAACTGCAGGATCATGCAACATGTGAATAAGGGCACTTTATTAACCCTCCAGTCTTCATGAAATTTTGCATGCAAAACAGGCCACTATATCATTGATCTTTTCCTCGTCATCAAATAAGTATCTAATTTTCTTTTTTCCAAAAAGATGATTTCAATATGTTTGTCTTCACTAATATCAAATCACCTCTTTTCATTTTACACGATATAGTATCCACTGATGTGCTAATTTTAAGAAAGAACTGTCACTGTATTCACTATGAAGCACTACGAAGCACTAACTGAAGGCAGTGGAAATTTGGTATAGCACCTGTGGTACAGCGGGCTGGTTTGCCACCCAGAAAGCACTTGACAGACCGCAGATAAGACACAATCGCGTAATCGGTTTAGGTGCAGGTCTCCCGTGTACAGCTACATCCACTGTGGCCACGGGATGGGACAACAGACTTCCGCTCTACCTGGGCCCTGCAAGGATTCCAAAACTGTCCACGGGCTTTAAGTTTTCGGCTAATATTTCGACCGACGTACTGGGCTGATACCTCCCTCTTTACCCACATAGAACACGTGGATATCTGCACCGCTTACAATTTTACCTGTAAAGTAAGAAATACTGAGGATAGCCGGGGATATATCTTTGGACATCTGTGCAGACCTCTACCAGGGAACCATCTGTGTACATAACTTCTGCACCATGGAACAAATCAAGAAGTATCTGGAACTGTCAAAGAAGATTCAATGGTGAAACAGGGGCTTTTGAGAGATGTGACAAGTCCAACCTAAGCTGCAAGTGAGGAATGGACCAAAGAGGGGCATGGGAAGGATAGTGAAAAGTGGAAGGGATAGGAAAGGAGTCAAGAGATGAAGAAGAGAACGAACATAGACTGTGACCAGGAGAACTGAAGTGGGCTGTTGATGTGGGTAGGGGAATGGAGCAGCTAAAAAAAAGAGACCTGCAATTTGGATGGTGGGGCAAGGTGTGGATACAATCAACGTACGAGGATAGCAGCTGTTGCTGACGGAACGGCAGGGGAGCGACCCCAGCTTCAGCAAGGAATCTTGTCACTGAACTGGTGTGATAAGCCCCCATCACTAAACATACACCACTATGGAAAATTGGGTCCAGAACCAGACACACAGAAGAAGCTGTCGAATCATACACCAGGCTCCCGTAGCCCAGGCATGATTGAATGAGGGCCCTATAGAGCTGTAAGAGTGTTGGACGTGTGGCTCCCCAAACAGTGTAGCTGAGGTAGCACAGTGTGTTTAGGTTTAAGCTGACAAAGCTGTGGCATCCAAGTGAGCATGTCATCAAACAACATGCCTAGAAAGTGATGAGATTCCTTGATCTGAAGTTCGTCAGAAAGGTATGGCTTTGGGTCCAGGTGAACTACATGATGGCAGCAAAGCACATTACTCGGGTTTCTGCGCTGAAAACTGGATACCATGAGCAGAGCCCCAAGGCGGGACCTTCCGGATGGCTTCCTGTAGCCAAAATTCAGCAACATTAATACTAATAGAACTGAAGTACACACAACAATCATCAGCACACAGGGAGGAAGAAACCGATGATTCCACAAACGCAGCAAGACCGTTAATTAGACTAAAATACGGCAACACTAAGGATAGAGCCCTATAGGACACCATTCTCCTGAACACAGGTGGAGCTGAGAAAGGTACAAACCCTAACCCAAAAGGAGTGGAGGGAGAGTACGTTTTGAATAAAGATTGAAAGTTGACCTAGTAAGCCTGATTTGTACAGCATAGCTAGGATTTGGTGGTGCCAGGAGGTATCATACAATTTCTGAAGATAAGGAAGAACACAACTAGGTGCTCATGCCTAGTGCAGATAGCCAACTCCAGCAACACTATATTGTCAATAGCGGAGCGACCTTGACAGAAGGGTCCCTTGTGTGCAGCCAAGAGTCCCCGATCTTCAAACATCCATATAAGCCGCCGACTCGCCACCTGTTCAAAGAGCTTACTCAGCATGTTGTTGAGGCTGATTGGATGGTAATTATCAACCACCAGCAGATCTGTGCCAGGTTACGAAATCAGGAGAAAAATACTATCCTGCCATTGGAATGGAAAACACCTTCAGCCCAAGAACAATTTAAAAGGATGAGCAGTTGACATTGGAAGTCTGCTGAGAGTTGATGCAGGAATTTGCTATGGATACGATCTGGTCCTGGACAGGTATTGGGGCATGCAACACAAGCACTAAATGGGGCATTGTACAGCTCCATGCGACACGTGCAAAATGATATCATCATCCACTTGCTCTTAAGGGCACGAAGTTTGCAACTGTAAGCTATGGTTGCAGAGCTGTGTGCATAATACTTTACTGTGTGCTCAGCAATAGCAGTTGACTCAGTACACAGAGTACCCAGAATGTGGAGATCAAGGAATTCCAAAAAAGCACTGAGCTTGTGACCGCATCCGAGATGGGGAAGTGCGAGAACCAATGATCACTACCTACCTATGCCAACAGTCCTGCTTACTCAGCTGTATCAGTCACTGAGCTAAAGCTCAAATCTGTTTGAAAACTATCACATGCTCTATAAAAGGGAGGCACCTGTGGTGCTGAAGTGCCCACCAAGAAGGAAGACAGGCCACAGCGCTCACGTCATGTCACATAAGCCAGGTAGTCCTGAGCCAGCACGATCGCTAGCTGATTGGCCGACCGCTGGGGCACAGCCTACTGCCTCAGGGCCAGGCAGCGGCACAGCCTACTGCCTCATAGCGGCCTGCCACTCAGCTAGCAATTGCCCCAAAAGCCATCCACTCTGACCGGGGCTCTCCTCACGAGTGCTGCCAGCCCCAGCAAAAGGTCCCCTGGTGAGATGACCATTGGCGAAAATCCTGATGCCCCATAGAGATGGGCGTCTACACCTTGGCATGGGTGAGAAGTTCTCATCTTGGGCATTGGCAGTGCAATCCCCATGTTGTCAGGGGACTACAAACAGGAGGGTACATGACGACCCCACCTCAACGGAGTGGCTACATTCTAGATTTCGGGTGCAATGAGGACCATTACAATAAAGAGTATATGGCGTGACAGTGCACAATGGACGCATCTCAGAAAGTGTCCTTTCGCATTCACTGGATTGATGCTGCAGATACAAGTCCATTCCATAATAGGTGCCTAAGGTGTTATTGCACACTACATAAAGTGCACCCGTAAGGTGTCCTTTCCCAGGTGCCTCGTACTTGAGGAATTTTGAAAATAAGGTCAAACCCACATGGGGGGGGGGGGGGGCAAAATGTGTGAAGACTCCTTTTACTTGCCTCTTTGATGGGCTGGAATACCTAGGGCCTATTCTTAAACCTGTACCTGTGCTGGGGGAGGGGGGGGGCTGTATGTAATGTGATCTATTATAACCTAAAAATCTTGTCTAGTTGGAACTTAACAGTAAAAGCAAGCAATAAGTGGTAAAAGAATTAGGCTCTAAATATGGTTAAATAACACACAAATACATTAAATTAAGGATACAAATATAAACTACACACCACAGTTCAAGTGTGTCAAAGTGTTTGACAATTATAAAGCAAGAACAAAAACTATGACAGAACACTTACAAAGGGAATAAAAGTGGCTCATCAAACGAACCGATAAAGAATACAAAAGTGGATGGCAATAAAAGACCCCAATGGCACTGATTTTTTTTTTTTTTTTTTTTTTTTTTTTGGGGGGGGGGGGGGGGGGAGTAGCAGCAGCAATACTTTAATAAAAGAAAGTTTAGGCTGGAATTCGACAATATAATGAGGATAGATTATAACTCTCAGCTAACACATATGACAAGCTGTGACAGGAACATAAAAAGGCACTCATTCATACAGAGCTTCAGCTATCAGTTATTAGTCTTCATCAGAAAAAAAGGGTACTCACACAATCACACAACAGTCATCTCTAGCCAGAGTGTGGCAGCCTTCTTTTATATGTCTGTTACAATTTGTTCCATATCTCTGTGGTGAGATGCAAGCTATCCTCATTACATATTATTGTAACAATAGTCTGGTATGATGTAGAGACCATTAGACAGAATGATCCCATCTGGAGAGTAAACTAAAGCGAAGTCCATGACATTTTGAAATAATTTATGGAAATAGAAAATTTTTCATAATAATCGCGGATAAGAATTTGAGGGCAAGCCCCATAAAATAAAAGCCCAGTCACACTGACACCTCAAAATTTGTCAAATTTGAAACACACACACACACACACACACACACACTTTCTCTTTTCTGTAACTCAATGCTTCTGTTAGTCAATAAGTCGTCTGCTTTACTCCTAAATTATTTACAGCCTACAACAAATTTCTAACATTATTCACCAAAATTTAGGAAATATCTCACTTAAGATCGTCACATTAAGTACTACTCACATTTCCGACATATATGGAGCGGTTATCCACCTCCATCTTCTCTTCTAATGACATGTTTAATGGGCTTGCTGAAAAATAAATTAAGAATGAGTTATTTTCAGAAAATCATTAATGAATTAGACATTTTATAAAAGAAAATATGAAATATACAACTAGCAAATGCAATTATAAATCAAGCATTTATAAATTAATGAAATGCAGCAACCAGTTGCTTGTGATTATTTATTTTTAACTTTAACGACCGGTTTCGGGCGCTTGAGTGCCCTCCTTCTGGTCTCTATACAGACAAACAAGTGCATTGGTATACAGTAAAGGCTATAGAATGTATAAAAGTCGATTACAGAAATTTGAAGCAGTTTCAAACCAAAAAGATTGTAATAAAGATAAGTTCATAGAATGGGATAAAATTAACACTTACATTTTTGTACTGTTGCTTAACGAATATACATGCTAGTAGTGGCATCAACGCTAAGTGCAAAGAATATGGAATGAAAACAATCAGCTGCTAACAAAGTATCTATGGATGAGGCTTATAGTAAAAGAGTAACGATAAATAAGTGAAAAAAGGCTATGGGAGAACAGTAATACTCAGAGTAGTTGAAGAGAAAAGCATAAAGAGAGGAGCAGGTGACTGATAAATCAGTCGCTTAGCAGATTAAAATTCAGTAGTCTAAGAAGTACAATAATAAGTGGCGCCATAGGCGGAACATTTCAGAACTACCAGCTGTTCTGAAACATTTCAGAACTACCAGCTGTTCTGAAACATTCCGCCTATGGCGCCACTTATCATTGTATATAGGGCAGGACGTCAGGGTCATAATTAGATGAGCTTGAGATCTCAGCAAAAGATCGGCCTAGCATTGGATATATCAACAGGTTCCACGAGGACGTCGTTTGCTATGTTCAGGTCGGGGATTGGGAATGGGCCTTAGTGCCGGATAGCCGGCGAAGGTTACCCCAGACGACCGTCGAAGGAGTAAATCTGTTTAAGGAACTCGTCTAAGCACTCCAGCAGGCCTTTTGCTTTCTTTAATGACATGACGACATTTCGCTTGTAGTCTCTTGTAATTCTCCAAAGTAGGCCGGCACTGAAATGTACGTAGAGCACGTCACCGAGCTCGAATAGCGTCACTGCATGCTGCATTTCACCAGGGAACTGGGACCCTACATAGAGAGGTGGAAGTTTGAGGTATGGAATATTCGGCGGCAGTGAGGATGACGTCCATGAGGTAGTTGACCTGACTGTCACAGCTGGGGAAATTCTTATCATGGAAAACCGGCATGGAAGAATAGAGCCCCCAGTCGGCTTAGCAGATGTTCCAGCTGGTGGAACACGGAGACATGGTATTATGATGTAGAGAAATTATACATGGGAAATGGTCACTCGAATACCTATCAGTCAGAACATACCATTCGAACCGAAGTGCGAGTGGAATAGTGCATATTGCAAAGTCCAAGTGGGAATAGGTATGTGTCATGTCGGATAGGAAACTTGGTTCGCTGGTATTTAGGCAGACAAGGTTAAGGTGGTTGAAAAGGTCTGCCAAAAGGGAGTCCCTCCGGCAAGAAGCGGGAGTGTGCCATATAGGGTGGTGGGCATTGAGGTCGCCAATTAAAAAAGGCGTAGGAAGCTGAGCAACAAGGTGCAGTAAGTCTGCCCTAAGAATGACAGACAACAATGGGGTATAGATATCACAAAGAGAGAAAGAGATCACAGGCGATCGTAATACGGACGGCAATCACCTTTAGGGGAGTTTGCAGTGGATGATAACAGATGTCTTCCCGAATGAGGAGCATAGCTCCTCCATGGGCAGGAATACCTTCCACAGGAGGTAAATCAAAATGCACAGATGTATATTGTGGGAATTTGATATGATCATTTCGGCAGAGCTAAAGCAGGCAGTGCAGTCGAAGGAGTAGTCTTAATTCATCGCCTCTGATGTTCCACTGAAGGAGTGCCATGAAGAAAGCAAGAGAAAAATAAACAGGGAGAATGCAAGAGGGAATCGCCTCGAAGGCCACTGAGGGCCTGGCTGCGAGGGGGCACAATCAACAGATGGACAGTCATGTTCCATGGGTTCATGCATCTGTTCTGCCTCCTCCCTGGAAGGATCGGAAGGGGCAGCTTCCTCCATCAGTGAAATCCCGGCAGATCGGCAAGCAGTAGAGCGTTCTGGCAAGACAGAGAATAGCCGGGGCCATCTACTGCTGGATAGTGTGACCGAAGAGTCATGCTGTGGCAGGGAAGAAGAGGGACTTTTCTTTTTGTGTGCCTTTTTGGAAGCATTTCGGTTTGAAGAATGACCAGCTGATGGTTGGGTAGATGAAGTTTTAAGAAAATCTTCGCAAACAGGATCTTTTTACGAAGTCCAGGCTTCCGACTTTGATTTCTGTTAAACTTATGTGGACTAGGGTTTGGAGTAAGCAGAAGGCATTGGAGATGTTGAGCGGACCCGGCTGAGATGTGGGTTTTCACAGGTTAACTTGAGTATTGTTTGCAACATACAAGCATTATTCATCAAAATCAGTGTCTCCAAAACTACTATACAAAATTTGCATGGTATTTTCACAGGTAAATTTAACGAAGCTTGGGGCAACACAATCGTATCATCAAAACAAAAGACATAATAATGGAAACTCCAGATTGAATTTCAACAATATAATGACAGTTTACAACTTGCAGCAAAGATGTAATGAAGAGCTGTGACAAGCACATAAAAAAGACACACACATACAACACTTAAGCTATTGGCCATGGCCTTCGTCAGAATAAAGAACGCACAAACCACACATACTAATCTCTGACACTACTGGATGATTTTGTATGAGCTTTTCATAGGTAAAGTATAGGTCCTATTTTAGCAAAGCGAACTACAGAAACAGAAGATATCTGCTAGGTGTCTGTGGGTCATGTGGCACAGCCTCCGGCCACTGCCGCCGCATCCATATAGCTTGTTTCTTAACATTCGCAAAAGGATGCAGAATATTGTTCACATACCTGTCAGCATTATTGTTTTGTGGAAAAAGATTGGTCCATTACATCGCCTTGCACTAATTGTACAGCACATTCCATTTTTCACATCATGCAAAGGCTGTGATATAATTCATGAGGATTTTTGGAGCTCAAATGCCAACTGTTCTAGAATTTATTTACCCTAACAGATGCAGCCACACTTCAACAGGTTTGGGGGGGGGGGGGGGGGGAAGCATAACAGGATTGACTTCCCATAGTGCAGAGACTGGAAAAGCCAGTTACGACGATGTCCAGCAACTGTAACTGAGTTAATGAGATGGTACACTGCCATTATTTTGTATGGCTTCAATTTCAGTTTGTGTACAGCTATGTAAGCAGATGCTCTTGACACACACACACACACACACACACACACACACACACACACGCGCGCGCGCGCGCGCGCGCCTGAAGGGCCAAATGGCATGGAGATTTTCTCAGACTTTTTCCAAGGCCTCCCCAATCTCACAACTTATTTTATATTAAAACACTACCTTTTCTAAACCTTAATTTGTCTCACACAGATCTAGTCTCTTGAAATTTGTTCACTAATCTGCAAATCATCGATTCACTGGAAACTTGCACATTGGGAAATTCCGTATGAATTCAAGCCAATATTCCACATACGATTCTGTGTTTTTGTAGTTCAACACAAAGAAACACTTGCTGATTCTACCTGTATACCATACCAAATGGAAACAAGATAGCAAACTCAAAACACCTGAAACTCAGTCATACATATTGTTCCTCAGTGACAATACAGCTAGACACGGCACTGCTGCAAACAGTCTTAAAACACGGATAGCAGTAACCAGCAAGCATAAAGCCAACAGTTGGCAAACCTGCTGCAACCCCGCAGACCTATCCCAGGCATCTTTTGTGAGACACACTGTACTTTATATATATAGGCCTGTCATGTCTGTCAGTATGTGAAGGTTCTTCTTTAATTTCCATTGTAAAGCATGGTCTTATAAATAGTCACTATATTGTAGAATTCCAACCTGGACTTTCCATTGCAAACATAGTTTGTAGGCACTTTCATCATTTGTGCAATTTTAGACAGCACATTTGTTCTAGTTGTGTCTCTTTGAACTGTGGTGTCTGTACAATGGCCAACACTGTCAGTGTCTCAAGTTGTTTAGTTCAGGTGGCAGCAGATTCAATAATGCTGCAGAGATTCAAACAGCTCATTCAGGTTATGACTATGGCAGTTGAGTCATAACAGGCTGCCTCCACATTTACACTATTGTTTAAAGCATCTGATCTTTCAGTCAGAGGTGCACATCACAGTATACAAAATGCAGGTGTGCAGAGGCCTTCTGCTTACATTCCAAATTACTCCAGAGGCTGTAATCTTGTTTACACAGCTTTTCCAAATAATAACAGAAAATCTGACTCAAAGTGTAGTAGTGTGCATGTTCATGAACAGTGTCTGGCCTAGGAGTACAATTGTGTTGTACATGGTATGCTAAGTTGCAATATATCAGTTTGTTTACAGCTATGTTGAGCTTACCGGAAGTCAAGTCCAACTCCTTCCACGTAAGTTTCCATGGAATCAATCAGGCTTTTGGATGGAATTTGAAATTTTACTCATATTACATAGACAAAGTTTTGTTTTTGAACTGTCAATAATTAAATCTGGTACAAAACCTTCAAAAAGTAAAGTGTTAGTAAAGCTAAATACTTTATTTTTATTTAACAATTACAAAGGAACACTTCACTGGCACACAACTGTCATCTCTAGAGGTAACTATTTTTCTTGAAATCTTTAAATTTTTACGAAAAATTGTGCTGAAAACATAAAACTACTTACCTTTACACAAAGTCACAAAATAATCAACAAAATTGTGTAAAATAATATAACTTGAATTTAACAGTGGAAATTCAATGCCAGTTACAGCAATGAAAGTTGAATATTAATGGTAATTGATTTTACACCGCTTCGATATACAGGGTGTCCACTGATTGTGACCACATCAAATATCTCAAGAAATTAGCTTTTAAATAAAAATGAAATAAAATAAAAAAATAAAATAAACAGAAGAACAAAACTTTTCGGGCTTGAAGAGGGAAAAAATGGCATTGTGGTTGGCCCACTAAATGACACTGTCAGAGGTGAAACTGATATAAAACACAATTTTTTAAAGAGGTATTCAATTTTTATTACACATTCATATAGTAAGTAAATAAATAAATATGAAAGTTTTATTTGGAACATTTTTTTCTTTTTTTTGTGATGGATGGCGCCATAATATTCTCCAAATTTAGGAAAAACACCAGATAGCTTGTTACAATTCATCACTTAAATTAATTGTGTTAAATAAGCTTGGCCAGTCATGATTACGCGAACAATATAATCTTGTTAAAATTGAACATTTAACAATCACAGAATAAGTGGATACAGGTTTTATTTACAGCTATTGTGATCAAAATGCCAAACAAGCTTGTGGTATGTATGTTGATTGTTACCCTGAAAGATATCATCCAAGCTTTCGGACCTTGCGTTGGGTAGTGATTTTAGTTTAAAAACATGGAAGTAATCAGCAATAAAGAAAATGTAATCATGAACCACAACAAATGAAGATGCCCAAATAAGTGTTTTAGCTGCAGTCGAGGCTTATCCGTTCATAAGACAAACTGAGCAAGACACGGGAATTTAAAAAAATCTTCTGTTTTGAGAATTCTACCTCATCAAACATTTCACCCTTACCATATTTCTATGCACCAGGATTTGCATGGCAAAATTTTGAACATCATGTACATTTTTGCCACTGGGCACAAAATAAATCAGGAGACAATAACAGGTTGTTTCTCCACCCCCCTCACCCCCAATCTCCCCCCTCTTCAAGAGCTCTATTTAGTGAAGAAGCATCGTTCACAAACACAAGTAACATAAATCATCATAACATGAGGTGCTATCCAAAATTTTCAGGGCTGGTGCTGCCATCTGTTGAAAACCTTACCTTTGGACTAATGGTCACCATCACCCTCGAAGTAATTCCCATCCACACATACACCACACCAGCCCCAGCACTTCTGCCACTGGTCAAACATCTTCTTAAGTCCTGTTCTTTGAGGGTGTTTAGCACCACCAGCAATGACTCTTGAATCCTCTAGTGTCAAAACAATGGCCTTTCAACCCGAGTTTCAGTTTTGGGAATAGCACGAGGTTGCGAGGGCAAAATCTGGCAAACCTTCCGCAGTCCAAGGAAAAAAGTAAGGGGAAAGTTTTATGTATGGACCACAGCACCTCAGCCCGGAAGTTTTAAGAGATGACAGTACCTGTCATGAAAGCCTTCACTCTATGATCAATGGAGCCATTCCCTTCTTCAGTTCAATATCCAAAACGCAGAATGTACCTTTGCCTGTATTGTCGTTGGAGTCTTGAACTGAGAGAATTACAGTTCAAATTTGTGATTCATACCATTACTGATATCTGTTACCAGTAAAAAGGGCTGGAATTTCATTAAGTTCGATACCTCTTCCGCAATTGTAGAGCCCATACTTTTAACTAGCACTCCCATTTTTGTTCACACACAACCATATTTTGTGGCCTTTTTAGAATCTGGGAACATACTTTTGAACAAACGTCCAGCATGGTGACTGGATGTTAAAGGCAATTAGTGCTCAACAAGAAAACCATAAATAATAACTCTGCATTCGTTACCAAGGATTTGATAAAAATTATTAAATTCTTGTATGTGTCCCTCAGCTTCACTTATTTGAATGCATTTTGCCGCATGTATGTGGCAATATTCTCTTCCACCACACACAACTGAAAAATCTAAACCAAACACTACAAAACGTGTGTTAATGAGATTTGAAGGAACTCTCGTTGTTACCATCTGCCCATCCCCGTCATTCTTTCGTTTCAACATCCAAAAGAGCAAGCGCACAGACACATAAAAATGTAAAATTTTCAACATCATGGAAAGCCGCCATGAACTGAGGTGTAAATGCACAATTATACATGTATGGGATCACTACTTGTCAGCTCACATAAGTCACGATACATGTATCAAAGTAGTATATACATGTTGCACATACATGTGCCGATATAAATCCTAGTGTAAACATACCTTAAGTAACAGTGCAATTTACTGAATAAAGACCATCCACTTTTTGCAGCTTTAAGCACTCTGTTCTCACGAATTATGCCTATGAACTTTTCATAATTTCACTAAAATAATTCAAGGCAATTCAAAATCCATTTGCAACTGCTAAAGAACAGCCATTTGACAGGCAATACTGAAGTAGTATCAACAAATATTTGCTAACCAACTAAAGTAACCTAATTTACCAACTGAGCTACAACGACTAGCACAGATTTTTTATAATGGCATGATTACTAACCAGGTATCTATTGAGATGAATGACCACTGCCAAACAGTGCTCGAAAACAAGGTAGAGCATCTAATGGCACAATATGCAGCAGAACATATGCAGCTGCTTCACAACCCAGAGTATTCAGATCCTCCCACCAACCACCAGCTTTTCTGAGCTACACAGATGGGAGTTATCCTTACAGTACATTCTTAATGCTGAAATTATCCTGGCTTCAACCTACAATATAAGCGCGCGCGCGTACACTTTTGTGTCCATTTGCTTTCCTCCCCTCCCACTCCATTCCATTCCTAAGCTGCATATTGTTCCTCCCATTTAGTACATAGATGCTCCGTAAGGCCGAACTGTATCCATCCACACCACCACCACCACTATGCAACTTTTCTGTTCCCTCCCCTCCCTTCCCCTCCTATCCCCTCAGCGCAGAGTGTGATGCGGAATGCAGCAGCTGGAGATGACAGTTGTGTGACTGGAGTGTGCCTGTGTGATTCTGTGCATGCTCTCCGCTTTTCTGAAGAAGGCTAATGGCCTATAGTGTGTATGTGTTGTATGCATAGGCATTGCCAGAATTTGATTTCGGCAGGGGTTTTCAACAAATGGGCGTCATAAAAAATTGATGTGCTATTTATTATTAAAAGAACTCAAAACAGACATCCATGGCTCTCGATTTGTTTCGGAAGAACAGGTGTACTCCTGGGTCTATTTATGGCTCTGTAAAGAATCAAAAACTTTCATGAAGGCACTGGCCGTCTTACCTAACAATGGGATAAATCTTATCAGTTATGGCGATTATTTTTGTAATTTTATTAACTTTTTTCCTGTATACCTCCTTTTCGTTTTACCGCCCACCTTGCATCTCCCTGCTATTATTGTTTCCCTTTCTCTTTCTACATCTACATCTACATACATACTCCGCAATTCACCGTAAAGTGCGTGGCGGAGGGTACACCGTACCACTACTAGGCATTTCCTTTCCTATTCCACTCCCAAATTGAACGAGGAAAAAAAGAATACCTATATGCCTCCGTACGAGCCCTAATTTCTCTTATCTTGTCTTTGTGATCTTTACGCGAAATGTAAGTAGGCGGCAGCAAGATCGTACTACACTCAGCTTCAAATTCCGGCCCTCTAAATTTACTTAACAGAAATTCACGAAAAGAACGTCGTCTTTCTTCCAGCGATCCCCAATTGAGTTGCCGGAGCATTTCCGAGACACTCGCGCATTGGTCGAACCTACCGGTAACAAATCTAGCTGCTCGCCTCTGAACCGCCTCTATGTCTTCCTTCAAACCGATCTGCTGCGGGTCCCAAACACTTGAGCAATACTCAAGACGTGGTCGTACAAGCGTTTTATACGCGGTCTCCTTTACAGGTGAAGTACATCTTCCCAAAATTCTCCCAATAAACCGAAGTCGGCTGTCTGCCTTACTCACAACTGTCCTTACATGCTCGTTCCATTTCATATCGCTCTGCAATGTTACGCCTAGATATTTGAACGACGCGACCGCATCAAGAAGCTCACTACTGATGCTGTATTCGAACATTATAGGATTGTTTTTTCTACGCATGCGCATCACCTTACATTTTTCTACATTGAGAGCTAGCTGCCATTCTTCGCACCAACTAGAAATTTTGTCTAAGTCAACCTGTATGCTATTACAGTCAGTTACAGACGACACCCTCCCATACAGCACAGCATCATCAGCAAACAGCCGCATATTACAACTTACTCTGTCCATCAGATCATTTATATAGATAGAAAATAATAGCGGTCCTATCACACTCCCCTGGGGCACGCCTGACGATACACTCGTCTCTGATGAGCACTCGCCATCGAGAACAACGTACTGCGTTCTATTACTTAGGAAGTCTTCCAGCCAGTCACAAATCTGTGAACCTATTCCATAAGCTCGTATCTTCATTAGCAGTCTGCAGTGTGGCACCGTGTCGAACGCCTTTTTGAAGTCAAGAAAAACACAATCCGCCTGTTGCCCTTCGTCCATGGCTCGCAAGATGTCATGTGAGAAAAGGGCAAGCTGAGTTTCGCATGAACGATGTTTCCTAAACCCGTGCTGATTCATGGAAAGAAGCTTTTCCGTTTCAAGGAAATTTACTATATTCGAACTGAGAATATGCTCCAAAATTCTACATGAAACCGATGTCAACGATATTGGCCTGTAATTGTATGGGTCAGTTCTCTTTCCTTTCTTATACACTGGAGTCACCTGCGCTTTTTTCCAATCACTAGGAACTTTGCGCTGAATTAAAGATTCGCTATAAATGCAAGCTAAGTAGGGGGCCAATGCCGCAGAATAGTCTTTGTAAAACCGAACTAGTATTCCATCCGGACCAGCAGACTTTTTCGTATTTAGCTCTCTCAGCTGCTTCTCTACACCGGAAATACTTATTGCTATGTCCCCCATTTCGGAATTAGTACGTTGATCAAATGATGGTATATTTGTGCGGTCCTCCTGCGTGAAAGATTTCTTAAAGGTTAAATTTAGAACTTCAGCTTTCCGTTTGCTTTCTTCTATTACTGCCCCGGAATGATCAACTAGTGACTGGACAGTGGGCTTTGACCCGCTTATCGATTTTACATAGGACCAGAATTTTTTCGGGTTCTCGGAAAGATCTTTTGCTAAGGTATCTCTGTGATAATTATTGTATGCTTCACGCATCGATCTTTTTATAGACGCACGAATCTCTAATCTTTATCCTTATGACACCTAATTCTGTTAGCAAACCATTAGCAGAATTCAAATAGTTTCTGCTGCTTACAGCTACTGCCAACCTGCTTACAACAAGGCAAGGATCCCCCCCCCCCCCCTTTTGCTTACTTCAAACTTATTTGAAGCAAGCAAAATAATTTTGTTTTGTGATGTAATGAACATAATAGCAGAAGATCCATTACCACATACGTAATACACATCCATAGTAAAACACTTGTCTTTGATGTCAAGAATGAACAGCTGAAAAAAAAAAAAAAAAGAAGAAAACCCTGAGTACAAAGAATGCAGTCATAAATAAAAATATTGGAACAATATCTGGTCTGTCTAGTGAGGAGTATTAAAAAATGAAGGAAGGAGGAGGAAAAATATTGGACGATGACATTGCACACATTAGCTGTTCCTTGATGTTTTAAAATGTAATAATTTGACAAATATTACATTGCAATCTATTTTAAGACCATTCCTGTCCCTTTTTTATTAGCTTTGTCAAAATTCCAGGTGGTGTTTGAACACCTAAAACTCCCCTCTAGCTACACCCATGGTTGTGTGTGTGATTGTCTTTTTTTATGTGCCTGTTGCAGTACATCACACATCTTTGTGGTGAATTGTAAACTATCTAATTATATTGTCGAATTCCAATATGGACTTTCCATTATTGGGTAATATCTATGACATAAACCTCGAAGATGTGAAAGGATTGAAGTTTTTAAACAAATATTCAAATACTTTATGATTCCCCGATAAAAACTGTGAATCTGGCATTGTCCTCTTCGGTATTTTTGAGCAGAAAGTAAAATATTTACATCAGCAGCATACTTAATTGCACCACATTTGTATAAAATTTTTTATAATGGTGCAGCAGAAGATGCAGAAATCAGAATGTACCTGGCACTCCTCCCCCTCCCCATCTAAACAGCTGGCAAGCTGTTTTAGCCCCTCCCAATTGCTAAAACGTTGTTTGTGCAGACAGAGCAGCAGAGGGAGCATGTGGAGCCCGAGATACCGCTGGGAGTGACTGACACCCAATCCCTATCAAACAACTCACTAAAATGTAAATTACTAAGTAATTTTAGTTGGAGTATAGAGCCACTGATAATTATTGCAGAGTAATGTTTTGGAATTTTATTAATTTTGTGTGTTACCAACGTAAGACCCCCACTCCAGCAATGCTTGGGGGGGTCTTACCACCACAGTATTTTGTTCCATGAATAATAAGCCATACCTACACTATACTCCGCACTATACTTAAATCTCATCCCCCTCCTCTTGTTTAGTCCAACACCTAAAAAACTAGTGCTGCCCAAGAAATAACTTATATTTGAATCGCATCCAAATTGTTTCTGGCATATTGAAGAAGATCCTCCTCACTGTCAGCTAAATATATTACTCCAGATGCAGTATCTGTTCTCCAGTTGGGTTCTGTAAAATCTGTTGAAAAATTCAATATCCTCAAACACATCTGTTAGACCCTTATTACGTGAGGCTGTTGGGCAGTGCAGCCAGTTGTGCCACCGAGGATGCTGGTCCTATTACACTGACCTGTCAGCTAAGCCACCAGTGGCGCAGCCATCACTCCTTGCTCAGGCACTTCTCACCAGTCACGCAGTCTGTCTTGTTTTCCTCACACTCGTATGTGCAATGATTTATTTACAGCATATCGACCTCAAGAAAATGTTCAAATGTATGTAAATCTAAGGGGCGGAACTGCTGCAGTTATCAGTTCCTAGGCTAACAATGTACTTAAACTAACTTATGTAAGGACAACACACAAAGACATGCCCCAGGGAGAACGGTAAGCAACTGTGTGCTCTGCAGTAAGGCACATTAGTGCACTCAGCAATTCCACTAGCCGATCTTTTGAAAGCCAATAATTATGAAAGAGATGATTTAAACATTTAAAAGTAATTAAAAATGTGTTATTGTCTGACACAGTTTTTAAAAACCAGTATGCTACAACTTAAACAATGATACAATTTAAATACTGACAAGTGGGGGCATTCACATGACAGAGTGTATACGTGGACAACAAGAAATCACTCCCGGATTTTCACCAGGTAAAAATTAAAATTTTTCCCTCATAAATATATACTTTTTTTGGGATAAAATATAATTTTTACTTGGTGACTCTTATACTTTGCTTGGGGCAGTAAAACTCATCAATGCTTTAAAAGGTTAACGAGTTATATACAGGCGTACAACTTGCCAGTGTTAAAATGCACTTATGATGTTTGCATACTTTCTTTGTGATGTCGGTAATGGCGTGAGAATGGATGGGATGTAACAACGGCCAAACATGGCTCAGGAGCAAACATCCGGTAAGAATGTTGTTTTCCACTTCTGTTTGTAAATAAAATGTGTATTTTTCAGTTATTTCATGATGACACAGATGTAATTTATGAGATAATTTATCATTTACTTTGTTTTATAAAATACTTCTCAGTTTTTTACTATTAGGTTAGGTTTTTCATATATGTTGTTAGGCTGTAACCTAATATAACAGCTATAATTGTGTGTCAAAAATATTTTTGTTTCCTTCGAATGTTTCATGATTTTCAAGTAATGTTACTCATGCACCAAATAAAAGTATGACCACAACACACAATTATTTACAAACTCCTGATTGGCTGACTTCCCACATTACTTTGGATAATTTCTGCCATCATTATTGCACAGTTTGTAATCTTTTTACTAAAGAACTAAAATAACATGATAAACTAACCGTGAGGCTTAGCCTTCTTTGGTGCGTGTTACCATTTAAGTTAATAATATAGTAAGGACAGTTTACAACTCACCGCAAAGACATGGCGAAGAGCTGCGACAGGCACATACAAAAGACACAAACATACAACACTTTCAGCTATCGGCCATGGCCTTCTTCAGAAAATAGATGACTCACGCAATCAAACATGCACACAACACAGTCATTCAACCATCACCTCCGGCTGCCGCAGCCGGAGGTGATGGTTGTATGACTGTGTTGTGTGCATGTGTGATTGCGTGAGTGATCTATTTTCTGAAGAAGGCCTTGGC
Source organism: Locusta migratoria (assembly GCA_026315105.1). Taxonomy (NCBI): domain Eukaryota; kingdom Metazoa; phylum Arthropoda; class Insecta; order Orthoptera; family Acrididae; genus Locusta; species Locusta migratoria. The sequence continues at coordinate 360,541,340 of CM048746.1, read as the reverse complement.
CGATAGCTTAAAGTGTGGTATGTGTGTGTCTTTTGTATGTGCCTGTCGCAGCTCGTCGCCATGTCTTTGCGGTGAGTTGTAAACTGTCCTTACTATATTATTAATTCCAACCTGACTTTCCATTATTATATTTTACCTTTTAAGTTATATAAAAACATGAATGTGCCAGTAAAATTTTTAATAATGGCATAAATAGCTGGACTTCAGAGCCATAAATTTCCCTAAGTGCTGGTTCCCAAAGTGTTAAATTTTGAACAGAAATCAAATGGATCGTGATTTAAGACATTCATAGCACATTCTCACTATTAACATAATTCGTATTACTTACAAGGCCATTTAGGTACTTTGAAAGTATAGCTTCTCCACTATTCATAATTTTTACCCATGAACTGCTAGAAACAAACAAATGAGACATTACACTCATCAAAACCAGTTTGTTATGAAGTAGTGCATACTCTTCCTCCTAAAGTCTTTGAAATATTCTACTTTAGCCAGACTTTTGTAGGTCTGGCACACGGTGTTATGTTATTGTAAATCACACTTGTTTTTATTTGATTAATGATGGAAATTCTCCTCAGAGATGATAAATTATTTTTCAAAAGAGATACATAGGCTGGCCAGTACTTACCTTTGTGCTGTACCGCTGATAGTTACACAAGAAGAAAAAGAAAAAAAAGGGGACGAGAAAGGGCAAGCTTTCGGAACACAGTTTCTTCCTCGGGTGGGAGAGAAGGGAAGAAAAAAGGATGGGAATGGAAGGGAAAAGTAATACACGACCTAGGTCATGAACGTGGTGTTTGAGGAGTCAGAGAAACTTTTTTTTTTTATTTTCATGTTATTACCCTGTTTATGTTTTACTGCTGCTAAAGTAATATCCTTTCCAGCCACAATTACAAAAAATTGTAACTGATAATTAAAACGATGAAACATTCCCAGAATTCTAAGAAATTCCTGGATTTCTCTTGGATGAAAATATTCCTGGGGTTTTTTCCCAGAGCTCCTGGTGTGTGTACACTCTGCATGACTACTGTAAAAGGAATCTGTTACATTTAAATTGTGAGCGAAATCACACCAAACTCGAGGTTGTTAAATTATCTAAATAGCTAGGATTAGAATTATGAATAAGTTTAATTGGACGAACACATAGAGCAATAAGTAGGGATGATGATTAGAAGGCTGCATTTTACTGTCAGAACACTCATAAGGTGTCTCAAATGCACTAGAGACTGTCTACATTACACTACCCTTGTCCGCCCACGTCTGGAGTATTTCTATGCGTTATGAGAGACTTACAAGACAGCACTAATGGAAGATATCGATAAAGTGGAACTAAGGGCAGCTCATTTTGTTAAAGGAGAGATAGATAATAGATTCACTAACCCTCAGATGGAATGAGGGAATGATACAATCACTGTAACTAATAAAATTTAAAATGGAATCAGCATTAGAGGCCTGTCAGCTAAAACAAGAGGTAAGACGTCTAAATTGGGGCATTCCAGTAAGATGTGGGTGACTGTTATAAGCCCACAGCATCAAACACCAAGGAGAATCCTTGTGACACAGAAGGTGACCGTGTGTCAGTCAAGTATGGCCAATATGGAATGGGCCCTGAGAGGGGTTCGCATGGAGACTTCAACATGCTGGTCGTCTCCATTATTAACCTCAATTTGTTGGGCATTCACAGAGTGAGCCATTCAACATTCCACAAATCAAGAACTCTACCACTTGACCTGGTACGAATATCAGTAGATGGAATACCTATATCGAGGATAGGTTTATGCGTAACCTCCTTTGCTAACATATCAGCTAGTTTATTTCCATCTATCCCAACATGCTCTGGATAGGATAGGATGTTTTGGGCACACAACAGCAAGGTTTTTAGCGAATATGCTCTGGAGTCCAAAGAAATACTACTGACCACCCACTTTGTTAGACAGCATATAAGGACTCCTACATGACCACTACCAAAGGATGGTGAGAGAAGCACTGATTGAGGTCTCGACCACTCACGGAGTCACTACAGATGAGTAAGGGACTCCCCAGGGGTAGGAACAAAGATGATCAAATGCACTGAAGACAGCTATTAGCTATGCAGTAAATACCCTGCAGCCATCTGCCAAGGAGCACAATTCATTATGTCTTGCATGCACACAGGTGAAGCCGGCAAGACAATCTACCATTGAGCCAGTCCAGATGTGATTAAACAAGGCTAGAACATGTCTCTTGGAATTGTCAGACAGTCGTTTTAGCATCTGGTTATGGATTTTGTCTGGTCCAGGGGCAGTGTCGGGACAATGGGCAAGGATGCAGAGGAACTCCCACTCACAAAAGAGAGCGTTATACACCTCAGGGTGGAGTGTGATAAATGAGAGGTGTTTGCATTCCGCCTGCTGTTTTAATGCTCGGCGAAAGTCGAGGTGATGGTGCCTGGATCTGTACAGACAGCTCCATTGGTATATCTCAAGTATTGCTGCCCAGATCTGGTAGCCATACAGGAGTCGGATCTTCATCCAGACTTGCCAAGGGGACGTACTTGACCTAATAGTGGAGACATGCCTCTCCCAACATTCCTGTTTTGATATTTGTATTAGCTGACGAGTATGGAGTAATTTGGATGCGAAAAGACACTCTACTGATGGGTGTCACTTATGGCGCTGCAGAGCATGCCTACACTATAATAGCTTCTGCAGTTTCCAACAACCACCAAGGCACAGTCTTTTGCCGGGGGTATCCTGATGAACGAGGACTTGTATGCGTTGCAGCCGATACAATCCTCCTAGTGACACACCCAACCACCACGTTGACTGCATCAGGTGGGAGAGGTCTAACAATGACAACAGGGGTGAATTCTCACCATTTGCCTTGTTTAAAGCCCATCATGGAAGACGTCCACGGCACTGACAATGGGTAGTAACAGAAAGATTGGAAAGTGGTCACTACCACACAAATCGTCGTCTGTCCTCCAGTGGACAGATGGTAAGTGCTTAGGTCTGCAAACCAACAAGCCAATAGCTGAGTAGGAGCCTCGCGCAACACTGAACTGTGTGGGAGCACTGGTGTTTAAGAAGCACAGGTCGAGCTCGGTTATTAAGTTCTCGACATCTCTGCCACGGCCAGTGACCATGGCACCATCCCACTCGGGATTATGGGCGTTAAAATTCCCCAGGAGAAGCAATGGAGGCAGGAGTTGGGAGATTAGTGCAGCAATACATTTGGCAGTACATCACCATCTGGTAGGAGATATAGGCTGCAGATAGTTCATGAGGTATCCTTACCCTGATAGCCACAGCTTCTAAAAGCATTTGATGGGGTACAGGTTTGCTATAAACAGAGCTCAGGACATACAGACTCCACCATACAACCTATAAACACTACAACTTTTGTAATACTCCCTATAACCTTGAAGGGCAGGCTCCGGATTGCCAGGTAAACAGGTCTCCTAGAGGGCAATGTACAAAACAGGTGATGTGCTTGAAAGTTATCGTAATTCAGCCAGGTGTTAAAAAAACACCACTATTTCACTGGAGGATTGCGTAATCGATGGCCTGGAAAGACGTAAGGCACTAATAAGGGCTTTTATATCTCAGAATCACTTGCTGTCACTGCTTGCAAGGCTGTTGGATCTATATCCATCATTTCCAAGGAAATGTCGAGATCTAGGTCCTTGGGGAACACTATAATCTCCACCTTGTCCTCGGTTGCAGATATGGGATGGTGGTGTGGAAACCATCGAGGTCTCTTTCTTCTCACAATTTATCTTCTTTTGCTTCGTTGACTCTTGGCTCTCACTGTTCCTTCAGTTTCTCTTGTTTAGAGGACTTCACTGCCTCAATCTCCAGAACTGAAGATGACCTCGAAGCCCTATGTCCAGACGTCAATGGCAACTCACTGATGTCAGCTTTTCCAGCAGAGGAAACTGAAGGAGGAAGGGACCCAAGCAATTCCTTCCTTGCAAGAGGAGACAAAGGAGGCTGTTGCTTCTCTGGCCCAGGGGTGGGGACCAATGTCCCCAGTGTTTGGAGGGGGTTATTGCTGCCAAAGTGAGGGATTTGGGAGCAACAGAAGAAGATGTGCCCAATCATCAAGGGGGCAGGTGAAGATGATCGGGTCAGGTGGCCCAGTGACATTAAATACAATGCTAGTGGTTTTGTCAAGGGGAATGGCGATGTCAAAGCAGCTGTGGCATACAATGAAGTCATGCTCACAGGGTGGAGCTTACAGTACTTACATTTTGTCTCTGAGTAGGTCAGCTTGCCCAGGGTTTTATATCACACAATTTTCTGTACTTGTTGCAGAACTGTGCAATCTGGTGAGCAGGGAGAGCGGTGTTGGCCACAGTTAACACAGACCAGAGGAGGGGTTACTGAAACGGGATCATCATCCACCTTGTCACAGGCGAGCAATGCCCATGATTGTGCAGGGGATGACGTCATTATTAGGACTGACCCAAATCTCATTTTGGGCAGACCCTCCACCTCTCCAACCCTGTCCTCCAGATGTTCAACAAAAAACAAAGGCTTAGTTGATGTAAAGGATTTCCCATCAGTTCAAGAGCAGACTAAATATTGAGGGGCATATTCCTCACCTTGATTTGTGGCCCAATGTTCCTCCATGGTGTGGCCAAGGAAGTGAACAATTGGGGGTCATATTGCATAGCATAAAAGTCACATGTACTTCTCAGAGACAGCAGTTGTGTATCTGCCTATGTATCTCAATCTTTTCATGGTGTTCCCATGAGCAGCTAGGGAAATAAAAGTCTACCCAGGCACAGCCTCACTTGCCTGGGTAACCCTAATACAACTAGGTGCAGTAGGTTCCCCAGAGGTTGCTCAGTAGCAACTGTTCCACCTCAACAACTATGCATCTTCTCGGCATGAAGCACACCTTGAGGCTCAGAGGTTTTTACTTCCTCTGACCCGGATGATTAAACCAAGATCCCCAGGCTCTGTAACATACAACATTCCACTGTCGCGCCCTACGTTGGTCGCTGAGACACAAGCAGAGCGTAAGATGTGGACGACTGTTAGCGTAATAAGTCTCCAGCTCAGAGAACCCAGGTTTGCGAAACCCCTACCAGAGATGCCAACTTTCGAAAGAATCGAATCTTAATAGGGATAAGAAAATTGAGGAGGAGGACGATTTTTTTTATTGACAATAAAATGTCAGTTTGAGGCGTAGATGTGACTCATGGGAAAAAAAAGAAACAAAAACCTGAAGATACGAGAAATATAGCGAATAATAATAAAACTCTGGTAGAATATTCGTGATAAATATGTCATTATATCAACATTACATTCATTTCGCCTTCGTCATAAAGTAAAAGCAAGTGGGACAGTTATTTGAATGGTGCTCAATAATTCATTTACACTTAATAGTAGCGTAACAGCATGAGCGTAAGGACGTCAAATCGTAGCATAACTACAAGTGTACCCATAGTAGAAAATTCAGCAAAACACTTGGTATACATTATAGTCTGTGCTAGGCAGATGACAACAAAGTATTTCACTATTTCTGAAATAATACTGGTTCAGAAAATAATGCACCAAAAAATAGGATGCATCCAAACTACTAAAAATAAATCAAATAGCAAAATCTGCAATTTCAGCTGGGGCTTCCGTAAGACCGTAATTTTATCCTACAAATCATGATATTACAGAAAAATCGTAATACGTGACAAGTCTGCATACCCAACAAATTAATTCTGAGCGTGCCAGCCGCGGTGGCCGAGGGGACTGAGGCGCTACAGTCACGGTCTGCCCGGCCACTACGGTCGGGGCTTCAAATCCCCCCTCAGGTATGGATATTTGTGCCATCCTTACTTGTAGCTAGTTCATAAGTAGTTTGTAAGTTTAGGGACTGATGACCCCGTAGTTAAGTCCCATAGAAAAAAATTATGAGCACCGTGAGGGGTACAGGGGAAAGAGTCACGAAAATGCTTGCATAGGGGAAAATGATCAGTGTAATAAAGTACGAGAAACTGCAAGTTTTAGGTGTTCACTTTTCCCATGAGCTATTATAGAACATAAGGTGGATTAATAGTGAGAAAGTGATTTGTTCAACCCTATGCCAGGCACTTAATTGTGAATTACAGAGTAATATTGTAAATGTAAAAACACTTCACATTCCTTTAATGATAACCTAATGAATACATGCATATTTCTTTCCCTTCTCCTTGTCCGACGTGTTCCCCAAGCCTAGTGGACAGCAGACTAACCACATGCTGACCAAACCAAGGGGGTGATGGTGGAACGGTCTGCACCGTCTGGAAGCCAGTGGTTGTTGGTCCGGTTGGGGGGGGGGGGGGCACTCATTGTGCCACTAGATGCCCTCATCTAATGGGTGCCTTAAGAATACTTTACTTGTGTGAGCAGAGCAACCAGTGGCATGACTGGCCTCACTGTGTGGTGTCCTCAAGTAATAAGGGCCTATTTTATTCATCCTACAAAGGAAGTGCATATAACTTGGGACAAAATATCCAAAAGCTAAGGATAAGGGAAGTTGAGCACAATAATTCACATAGAATGAGTAAAGTCAAGCAGTTTGACACACAGGGCATCAAGCAACCAGAGATGGGTCATGAGACTTGTGTTTGTGTGACTGTATGAATGAGTGAATGTTCTGTTCTGATGAAGTCCATAGTTAATGGTGATGGTGTGTGTGTGTGTGTGTGTGTGTGTGTGTGTGTGTGTGTGTGTGTGTGTGTGTGTGTGTGAGCGTGCGCGCACATGGTCTGCAGCTCCATTGTCAAGCCTACCTAGAGCACAGGATGCATCTTATTTCAGGAGTATTGCTTTAGCATCCTACACTTTTTTCATCATTTAATAATGACTTCTTCCATTATTTCTAATTTGTCAAAACATCACAATCAGTACCAGAATGAAAAAAATTATGGTGAATGTATAAATCTACATAGAATATAACTGCATTGCTTTGTAGGAATAATACTTACTCATTCCAGGTGGACTTCCCAAATTCATCTGTTTGTCAACCTCTGATTGCAGCTGCTTTAATTTCTCTGCTTCTTCTTCCATTTCTCTCACTCTTGCTTTAATGGCCTCCAATTCCTCAAATAAAAATATAATGTAAGTTCACTCCACCTCTGGATTCCAATGCCTTGCATTATAGCCAATTATAAAATGCATGTTAATTCACTTTTTAAGGAATATAGCAGTATTTAAAGAACAGATATTCATAATGCACGTATTTCACACATGACAAATATTGTAATGAAAATCCAACATGTAACAATATTAACAAAATGTTAAGTTGTACAAGCCGTTTCATGCTGTTTACATTGCAAGTAAAACTACATTTGAAGTAGTTAGCATCCATATTTCACCAAGTTTGATTAAATTGTATGTTGAATAGTAATTATTTTTTATTTAATGGTTAATCAATTTTATCATCGTTATCTTCATTACAAATATATTCATCAGTAAGTTCTCGCTGCCTAATTGCAGAACAACTACAATTTTAAACCAATTGATTCCCTGGGAAATCCCGAGAAGACCGCCAATTTGAACACACTGTTTTCTATTCATTCCCTCAAGTATTCTAACACACATTGAAAAATTAAAAACTTAATTTACTACAAGCACGAAAGAAATACATTTCCCAAATCTTATTAGATTGAAGTCAATCTTTGATAACAATTTTCTAAAACCAAGTGAGTGTGAACTATTTAATTCAAGTTTGAACTGATTTTGCAGAAATCTGGAAACCAGTCTCTGAATGATATTTTACTTTAGAAACCATTATGTTGTTCTCGCGTACAATGTTCCATTTATATTTTGCTTTTAATCAACAAGATATAAGAAGGCAAAGTTATAACTTTATTCATAGCATTGTTTTTATGCCACCTTTGCATCAATTAAGGTAACACGGTAAAATTTTATCTTCCATTCAGGTGCCCTCACGTGACTATGTTGACATCAACAACAACAACATGGTAGAAGATCTTTGCCAACATGTTAATATTCTTAGATATCCACATTGAAAAACTTTATCAGTATTTTGTACGGACCATGACGTAAATAATTATATGGCTGACAGGTTCTTGTATGTGGCCTTGTCCAATCAGTAAAAGAAATTGCCCTTGTAAAACAAAGAGTTTAGGACCAAACATTTGTGTTATTACATGTCTGGCTAATGCCAACATAAAATGAATGCCAACAATGTCACATGAGGCAGCCAGAATGGTAAGTAAAATTTAACCAAGTAACATAGCCCAAGGTGGACATTAAACTCAATATTCTAGAAGAGCTTAAAAGACTTTTTAAAGGAGGCAGGTTTTGAAAATTTAATAAAAAATAGTATTTGTAAAAAATCTTCACATATATATTTCAATTTTTTTCATAAAAATAATGTTTCTAACAAATTTGGAGTCTACTGGAAAATTACTTACTGAAAAAATGCATATTAAGCATCGTGTTCAGTACGTGATTATTCTATAAGATAAACGAATCCTATTTTAACATTTTTCATGGCATGATTTTTGTGAATCAAATTAGTCGCCATTGTTAGCCCACATTGGATAAACAAATACCTCTTTTTTGGCAGTTAAAACCATGGTCTTTCTGATGTGGCCAATTTAGGAAGTTTAATAGAACACATTCTTTTACAAAATCATGTCGAATTTGTCACAATTTTTACCTTTTTATTAAAAATTCCAATTTTGCACTTAATTTATTCATTATTGGAAAGTGATACACAACTAAAACTATATATTTGGAAACATTACAGTGTTACATTACTATATGCAAAGTTTGATTTTCGTCATAGAATATAAGAAGTCAAAGCTTGATTTCTGATTTTGTTGTCACTGCCGTTTTTGGATTATTTTGCCTAAAAATGTCTGGCTGAATGCGGCTCAACACAACTGAAGAGTGTATATGCAGAAGAACCACCAAGCACACAAGCACACGCACACACACACACACACACACACACACACAGTACACCTACAGTATTTACAACAGAGTATTTGTAGAGAGGAACTGAAGAATGATTTTTTCGTCAAGATGTGACCACACCAGAAGTGTGATATGCTGCATTATCACACATATGAACTTCATAATGAAGACACCACAAATTGACGAGTCTTCAAATTCACAAATGAATATTGAATCCTCGCACCATCAGGCATGACCGACTGTAAAAGCTGGCCACAGTGTTGGTAACTTCACTGCAAGAAATAACAGAACACTCTACTGTCATTGCTAATCAGGTTCTATTTATTATTGCAGTTTGAAGAAACAGGGATCAGTGATAATAAGATACCTTATAATGCTACAGAAGAATGTAGATATGAATTAGTTTTGGATCCTGTTATTTGTGTGTCATGTTGGCTGAAGAACTGCATACAGCGAAGTGCGTGGAAGGGAGGGGGAGGGGGGGGGCGTTCTTTGGCGGATACACAAATGAGCGTTACTCCATCGCTCAGGATACGAGACATCCCTTGCCCCCTTCTTCCCCCCTCGCCATGAACTCTGTGGCCGGAATGGGGTTGCCCGTGGTGCAGAACTTTATTTTGGTTAAGGCCGAAGCAGCCCCAGAAGAGCTGACCACCAGTTTCGAAATTGACTGCAGATGTCGGTAGGGTGGTTCATATACGTCACCAAATAATTAGCCGTCAAGAAGGCGGAAGAGTAGGGTGTTTTAAGTTTAACTTTGTTACATACTGTAAATATCTCTCAGAGGCAAATATTTCTGTGTGGGTTCATTGCTATGTTGCACTGTAGGATGAACCACCAAGATAATGGAAAAGATGTGATGTTATCTCATTCTGATCCTCGCATGTTACCCATAGTGAAAGGTGCTATAATTACTGAAATTGTATGCACAAGAAACAAAATGCCATAATGTCAACTGGTTTGTGAATAGATGTGGTATACGAACTTCTGCATATAATCTAACGGAACAGCAGTTCATTTTACATTGTGAGCATGCAGTTTCAGTTTTCTGGAAATATTTTCGATTAATATGGAAATTCTCCACAGAGATGATAAATTATTATTCAAAAGAGATAGATTGGGTAGCCAGTACTTACCTTTCTGCTGTATTGCTGATAGTTACACTCAGAAAAAAGGAGGCAAATAACAAGCTTTTGGAACTATGTTCCTTCTTCAGGTGGAGAAAAGGGACAAAAAAGAAAAAAGGAATGGGAAAGGAAGAGAAAGTGCAAATACACTGTGTGCTACTATCACACCTGTGCTCCTTCGCCTGGTGAGTAATCTTCATCTATTTTTTATATATATTTTTCCTGCTAGGAATTTTTCGTATATAATATTCATATGTGTGTGTGTGTGTGTGTGTGTGTGTGTGTGTGTGTGTGTGTGTGTGTGTGCACGCGCACACACACACACACACACACACACACACACACACACACACACAAACGCTAGCTTTCACAGCCTAGCTGTTTCGTCAGGCAGAAGGAAATGAGAGGGAAAAGGAAATAATGAGGGTTTAAAGGAGTGGGTAAGGAGTCATTCCAATCCCGGGAGAGGGAAGACTTACCTTGGAGGAAAAGGAGGGTAAACAAATACACACACACCCACACATTTACACAGACGCAATCTTTAAAACGGATGACTTACCCAAAGGACAGGCTCATCGACAGACACAAATAAAATCACACATACAAGCTTTCGCAACCGTTGGTCGCTTCTTCAGAAAAAGAGGAAGAAAGGAGAGAAGAAAGGAAAGGATATGGGTTTTAAGGAAGTGGAAAAGGAGTCATTCCAATCCCAGGAGTGGAAGGACTTACCTTAGGGGAAAAGAGGAAGGTAAACAAATATACACACACACACACACACACACACACACACACACACACACACACACATCCAAACGCAAACACACCTAGACAGACATTTGTTTACCTTCCTTTTTTCCCCTAAGGTAAGTCCTTCCACTCCTGGGATTGGAATGACTCCTTTTCCACTTCCTTAAAACCCATATGCTTCCCTTTCTCCTCTCCTTTCTTCCTCTTTTCCTGAAGAAGCGACCAATGGTTGTGAAAGCTTGTATGTCTGATTGTGTGTGATTTTATTTGTGTCTGTCAACAAGCCTGTCCTTTGGGTAAGTCATCCGTTTTCTATTTTTTATATTTGTTTATCCCACCTGGAAAGTTTCCTTCTCTAATTTACACATATATATATATATTTATGATACGAATATTATAGAGGAGAAATTTCTAGCAGGGAAAGTATACATATATAAAAATAGATAAAGATTACTTACCAGCTTAGTTTGTAAACATTCCACCACCACCTACTCCAGTCCCATCACAGGCATTTCCTATCCCATAAAAGGCAGGGCAACCTGTGTTACCAGTCACATTGTATACAAACTGAACATGCAGCACTGCATGATGTAGCTCACTTCAACGACTGCTACACTGCATGTGCCATATGGATCCTCCCTACAAATACCAACTTGTCTGAATTTCATAAATGGGACCTCTCCATACAATATATCCTACGCTCCCGCATTCCCCCAGGCCTAAACCTTCGCTGGTTCCTGCCCCCACTACTCTCCTTCGACCTTCCTTTCCCTACCCACACTGCAGCTTATGTTTGTCTCCCTTTCTGTCACATACTCCAGTCCATTTTTATCTGCCAGGCAGCACTGATGCATTCCTCCATCCCCACCGGCATCCCTTCCTGCTCCCCTCTCCATGTCGCTTCCACCGCCACCACTGGTTGCTCTCGCCTCAGCTGTGCTGTTTGATGCAGTCCAGCCGGAGGAGGAGGAGGTTGGGTTTGTGTGAGTGTGTGTTTTCTATGTGGCAGATGAAGGCTTAACAGCCAAAAGCTTCATTTTTTTGTTTATTTATTTTCTGTGGCTCATCAGACATCTCTGTGGTCAGTAGCAACCTAGCATTTCCAAAATATTAATAAAATCTTAGAAAGTTAAATATAAGGTGAACCCTTCTTCCAGCCCTTCCATGTTCCTTGTACTGTGAGTTGCAGGTCAGTCTACTCTACAACATTATTTATGACACAAAATTCAAAAATAACAAGTAAAAATGACCTGTAAAGTTTAGTATCCAAAATTTAGAAAATTTACTTTCTCAAGTAAGACAAACTTCTAACATTTTATATATCAAGAACACTTACAAAACTTTCCTTAATTCTTTTGAAATTTGAAAATTTTCACTTTTTGTAAAGTTTAGGGTTAGTTATTTCTGATGAGATTGAGTATAAAAACTTTATTTTTGCACACTTTGTACATCTATATGATAACAAAGAACGATTATTAAGACGAAAAATTCCTAGCAGGAAAAATAAAATATAAAAAATAGACGAAGATTACTCACCAGGCGAAGGAGCACAGGTGTGACAGCATCACAAATAAATAAATGAATACACACACACACACACACAATCGCAAGCTTTCGCAACCCAGTTGCGTCTTCAGGCAGTAGGGAAGGAGAGGGAAAAGGAAATGATGAGGGTTTTAAGGAAGGGGGTAAGGAGCCATTCCAATCCCGGGAGAGGAAAGACTTACCTTGGGGGAAAAAATGGAGGGTAAACAAATGCACACATGCCCACACATTCACACAGACACAAGTACTTGTGTCTGTGTGAATGTGTGGGCATGTGTGCATTTGTTTACCCTCCATTTTTTCCCCCAAGGTAAGTCTTTCCTCTCCCGGGATTGGAATGGCTCCTTACCCCCTTCCTTAAAACCCTCATCATTTCCTTTTCCCTCTCCTTCCCTACTGCCTGAAGACGCAACTGGGTTGCGAAAGCTTGCGATTGTGTGTGTGTGTGTGTGTATTCATTTATTTATTTGTGATGCTGTCACACCTGTGCTCCTTCGCCTGGTGAGTAATCTTCGTCTATTTTTTATATGATAACAAAGAACTGTATAAATATCAACATTGATATTTGCTTGTGAACAAAGATATGAATGTGAAAGTTGCACTACACTGATCTTATGACTGCTGCCTAATTTGTCTGTGATATAGGCTGGATGTGATTACTTTTGAAGTTAAGGTGCTGAATTATACACAAAACTCGAAACATTACTGAAAAACATTTCCATTATTTCAACAGATTTAAAATTAATATTTTCAATTACATACCTGCCAACCTTAAAAAAATCCAGAGATCCAGTTTAAAAAATCGGGGGATTATTAAAAAAATCGGGAGATACGTTCTCCCAAAAACTGCGTCACACTTTACTATAATCCTTAGGATAACTGATTTTAGCCTTTTCCTGTCATTTCACACCAGTACAAAAAGACACTTGCTTTAACCCAAATGTTGAACACATCTTTATATGTAGCCTGTTCAGGTAAAGTGAATTTTTTTTTTTTTTTTTTTTTACTACTACAAAATAGTTCACAGATGTAATTTTGTGCTATACTGCAACCAGGAAACATTTTATGGTACAAGTGACCCAAATGTTTATCGTATTTAATTGGTAAACGGTACTCTAAAACAAAAAAAATGCAAATAAGCACTCTGCATGTATCACATGATCACTTTCACTTTTCTCAGGAATTTCAGTCTTTTACTGTAACTCACTTTTTATTTTCTTTGCACGTATTCCGGTACATCTCTTTTTCCACCATGTGATGTGGAAATATCACATCGACAAAGAGTACAATATACAAATAATATTCCAAAAACTGCTTAAAAAAGGGAGCATATTTTTTGCCATCCTAGAACACATACCACAGAATTGAAATCCCATAGTCACAAAAACTAGCCACTTACACAAAGTTGACTTTCCGCAATTCGCGTATGAAACTGATGCTCCTAACTATCCACTCAAAAGGTTTCAATCATTTAAAAACCACTGAAGTGATTTCATTTAAGTACAATGACAAAACAAAACATTCAAAAAGAGCACATCAAAACAGTCCAAGTGTATTTGCAAATACGCGGGAAGAGCAGAAATAATTGTTATACAAGTCACACGCAACTCCTAATTTCTATGAATTTCGATACGTATTTAGACAAGAGTGACAAATGAACAAAGGACTTTTGACCACTGGCCAAAAATTGAATTTTGGGTTTCAGGATATAAGCTAAAAATCGGGAGAAATAATGGCAAAATAAGGAGGCGGGAGGAAAAGTGAAAAATCAGGAGACTCCTGTCTAAATCAGGAGAGTTGGCAGGTATGCAATGAACATACTTTTGAAATGTAACTCTTTCTAATCCTGATGGTGAATGTTGAGAGCACTTCTTTCTCCAGACAGCTATTGTGATATAAATATTTATACATTTGAATGCTTAGTCCCAGCTAATTTTGCAGAAAACATCTCTTTTGTGATTCGGGATGTACGAGGGTAAGTCAATTAATATCCGCAATTTAGTTATAAAATTTTATTGTAATAAAATACAAAACTTACAAGAACACCATTTTTCGACGTAGTCTCCTTGCTTTTCAATGCACTTCATCCATCGCTATATAAGCTTCCTTATGCCCTTATAAAGGAAGGTTTTCGGTTGAGCTGTGAGCTAGGAATGCACCGCTTCCTTCACTGCTTCGTCAGAGTCAAATCGACGGCCCCTTAATGCCTGTTTGAGTGGACCAAACAAGTGATAGTCAGAAGGGGCAAGATCAGGACTATATGGAGGATGACCCAGTACTTCGAATTTGAGTTTCTGAAGCGTTTCAGCAGTGTGGACAGCAGTATGCGGACGGGCATTGTCGTGCAACAACACAACTCCTCCTGACAGCAATCCTCGGCATTTGCATCGAATTGCAGGCTTTAGCCTGTCAGTAAGCATCTCACTGTAACATACACTGTTTATTGTTGTGCCCCTTTCACCATAATGTTCCAGTACAGGACCTTGTTCATCCCAATAAACCGTAAACATCAGTTTTCCTGCAGATGGTTGGGTCTTGAACTTTTTCTTGCATGGCGAATTTGGATGTTTCCATTCCATACTCTGCCGTTTACTCTCCGGCTTGTAATGATGGATCCATGTCTCTTCACCAGTAATGATTCTGACTAAGAAGTTGTCCCCTTTGTTACCATAGCGATCCAAATGTTTTTTGCAGATGTCGAGGCGCGTTTGCTTATGCAACTCTGAGTTGTCTTGGGATCCTCTTGCACAAACTTTACGAAACCCAAATCTGTTGTGAATAATTTCGTAGGCAGAAACATGACTAATTTGAAGACGATGAGCCACTTCATCAATAGTTAATCACCTGTGTAAGAGAATCATTTCACATGATCACTCAATGGTTTCTGCATTTGTGGCGGCAAACGGTCATCCGGTTCCTTCATCGTGCTTAACACTCGTGCGACCATTTCAGAATTTTTCAATCCATTCGTACACACTTCATTGTGGCAAAACACTGCACCAGTACTGTACTGAAAGTCTTCTTTGAATTTTGGCCCCTGATACACCTTCCGTCCACAAAAAACATATCACGGAACGTTGCTCTTCTTTGGTGCAAACAGACAGTGGTTGGTTGGTTAGGTGTTTAAAGGGGACTAAACTACCGGGTCATCAGTCCCCTGTTCCCAGCTAAGATATCACAGGGTTTCGTGTATCTTTAAAAATAAGCACCCTGCAACCAGTACACAAGGCATACGGAAGTCAGTGTTGGTCATAATTATAACATAAAAGAAAAAGGAACCACAATAGAGGTGGAACAAATAATCAACTATACTTAAAACCACAGCAGTTGCTGTTGGCTGGCTGATCACTAGGATAATAATGGATGAGCCAGACATTCTGCACATACTACAACTGCCAGTCGGAAATAGGACTGACAAGACAAAAACTTGTGACAACAGATTAAAACTATAAGCAGTGTATGCCTGAAGATCAGGCATATGAACCCATAATTAAAGCTTATGATACAATCCAGCTGCGCGAATAAAACCTAAAACACAGTCAGCCATGGAGGCGTCGTCAGCTAAAATCGAAGAAAGTGCAGTAGGCACGTTAAAAGATTGCCGCAATGCAGCTAAAAGTGGACAGTCCACCAAGATGTGGACCACAGTCAGCAGAGCGCCACAACAGCAATTTGGCGGGTCCTCTCGACGTAAGAGATGGCCGTGCGTGAGCCACGTATGGCCTATACGCAGGCGACAGAGGATGACTGAGTCCCTTCAATTTGGCCTAAGAGACGTTTTCCAAGCTGCTGTCGAAGACTTGATCGCACGGAGCTTGTTGGGCGTGCTCAATGTCAACCATTCCGAGTTCCAGGCCATGGATATCTTGTGGCGCAGACGCAAACGGATGTACCTTTCTGGTGTACCAATATCCAGACACTGCGAGGCAATGGCCTGCTTGGCCAGCTGATCAGCTTGTTCATTCCCTGGAATGCCTATGTGGAGCAGCCATGATTAACAGCACGGCAGCGGCAACGAAACTAATGTAGCAGCTTGAAAATTGCAAAGATATAACAACAAATAAACAAAGCATGCATCAGCAATGTAAAACAACAGTACTACCAACATAAACAAAAATACAACTAAATTGCAGATAATAATTGACTTACCCTCGTAACACAAGGGTACCACTGGGTCAATAAGCAGTGCAACCATTTGTCCTCTACTTTAAAAATGAGAAAGAAGAAGTTTGCAGTGCTTTAAATAGCATGCCAAGTGACTACTTTGAGAACAACACTTCAGCTGCCCATGTGTTTCAAATATATGTAATATTACAAAAAGAGAAGTTCCCAAGATTGAATGGCCATACACTTTTCAGATCGAAGTGGTAGTCAATACAAGAACAAAAACAATTTTTCCAGCCACAAATATCTTGGGTTGTAAGCAGAATGGCACATTTTGTCTCTTAGTATGGTAAAAATGAACATCACCAATCCTTAAAATATAGGACACGTATGTCTGTTGCAAGAATAATATAAAAGGCATCACCTATTTTCGCCAAGAAAGAGAGGTAGCTCTTCATATCAAAAAACATGTCAAATCAGAGTGTAAACTGTACATCAATAAAACAAACAAAGCAAATCCACAATGCAGAAAAGTCAGTCTGACGCTACATAACATCAGACACTGAAATTTACTAAGATTATTTTGTCCGTAAAATTACAACTTGTCTTTAACACTGCGTGATATAGTGGTATGTGTGTATGATGGACACTGGTGTCTCACAGAGGTTGAAAGAATGTCTTGTCAACAATGACTTCTTTGTGCATTTTTAACACTTTGCCAGTCTAAGAACATCAGGCATAACTAAAGACCAGGATACTATTTGGCACCTTTGAGCCACGAGGTCAACAACATGTCAGAAAGCCCATATATGGACAATATCTTCATATTTATGTGTTGCAGATAATAAATAATCTGTGGTTATGCTTGTAAATAACAGATTACAAGAACAGAATGTAGTATAAATCACAGGTCTCAGCCTAAAAATTCGCACCTTCAGCACTCACTTGTGACAAAAGAAAAATAATAATAATAAATTCCTCTGTTAACCTATACATCACTATCAGAGTGAAGCTACAGATCATCTTATAAACATAAAATCTTACACTATACCGGTAATCTATGTTCTGCTTGTAAACAAACCATCATCTTTAACTCAGCCCCTACATAATTAATCACATCACCTACAAACACGCACACAAATGACCACACACCAATGCCACGGGCGATGGGCGTTGTCCAAGAGCACCGGTACATAGACAGAAAAATAGAAATACACACACACAAACAAACAAATGCTGAGCTTTCGCAAGCATAGGTTGCTTCTTCAGAAAGAGCAGGAAAGGAGAGGGAAAAGGACAGGATGAGAGTTTTAAGGGAGTGGGTAAGGAGTCATTCCAATCCCGGGAGAAGAAAGACTTACCTTGGGGGAAAAAGGATAGGTAAACAAACACAAATATACACGTACACACACCAAGGCAGACATATGCAAAATGCAACGACATTGGACCAACGTCTTTGCATTCTGCACGCGTCTGCCAGTTGTTTCATTCGGCACTATAACATAGCACATGCCTACTTCTCTACAAAACCCGAAGTATTAGTAAACTGTTTTCATACATAATCCTCCTACAGAAGCCATATTCTGCAATGTGTAGTTCCTCACCCAGCAAGAAATGAGGCTAATTGTCAATTTCTAATTTTTGAACCAAGTATTCTTCTTGATATTGTTCTTTTACCACACTTTGAACAGTACAATTCAAACAAAATCACAATAAGAATTTTTTGCACATAAGTTTTACACTTAACTGCCCATTACAATTGACCGGTTTTTCCTCTTTATTTGGTAATAACTTATACTCCTAGCAAAACGTGACACTACTTTCTCCTGTAGTTAATTGTGGAATTAAATTATGCCAAAATAGGGTATTAACAATCGAACTACTAGTGTGAGTCATGTTTCTATTGCACAGTCTTCGAACTATGAAATTGAAATGACAGCCATACTAGATGTATCAATCCGTCACAATCGCATCTTCAATATTTTGTTTGCAAGTGTTCTACCAAATTACTGAAATATCAGTTTCTCACAGGCTGAAATCAGAGATCAAAGCAGGTAGGTGGTATGCGACTTCATTAATGTCGACCTGGGTTAGTAATTTAACATGAACTGTGTACATCAACGTAATGGCAGTGCATGTGTAACTCTTGCTTTAAAAGAACTGATGGGAATCTAAGATAGCGTATTAGCTGACATCACTTCTTACAATACAAACAGATCAGTTTAAATTAATCCATCCACCACCACAAGCCCCAATGTTTTAATTAAAAACACTAATTACGTGTTACAACAAATAATCAATGTTTCAGGTAATTTGTATTTTTTGATTAAAATATGGGGCTTGGGTGAGCGTAAACTACCGGTAATCTGTCTGTATTCTAACTTAGTCTCCCATCACCACTCATACAGCGACAAACAAATGTGTGATATATGACTGTCGTTAGGTCAATTTCCTATTCAGTTCCTATCAATTAACCTTGGTGTAATTTTGATACACAAAAATAATAATTTCACATGTCTTGCCACTAAAATAAATTGCTGGAGTGCATAGGGGTGATAACTATTGACACATTGGGTAGTTAAACAACAGATCTAGATTGATAACAGACAAAGCCAAGTTTAGTCAAATAGCAAGAAATCAAGGACGAACAGCAAAAGTGATTTTATCAAGAAAGAGACATGTTTTAAACTTCATGTTCTAATCATGTCGCAGCTTACCTGGTCTTCAACAGCAGAACTAGGAACACCTGATGCATCACCTTCAGTTACATCAGCCGCATCAACTTCTTGTCCATTTTCTAGAGCGTCCAAGGATTCTAACTGATCTTCAGAACTTAAACCGAGTTCTTCGGATTCTGCCATTTCAAACCTGTGATTCGAGCACCACATTATTACACCAGTCCTCACTGTACATAATTACAATACAAAATAATTACAGTGTACATCACAATTGACTGGATAGCAAGGTCCAGTTACATTAGTCACACTACACTATAATTCTGCATCATAAACACCATTATCTACCCTAATGTATTTTGCCTACCTACTACATCTATCAATGCAGGAAGGATATATCATCTTGTCATATAATTAGAATTAAAAATATGCAATTCAAAATGTACGTCCAACTATACAGCAATACCATTAAAAAATCCTTCCTAAGATAATAAACACATTTTAACCTCAAAAACAAAACTTCGCATGTGTACATATTTTACTTCAGTACAGCGACAAATAAAGGCATAAAACAATGTTTCATAGATAATTTAACAGTTGGTACTTGAGTTTCCCCTACACATAACACAAAAACATAACAAATAAGTTTCAACGACAAAGTTTGTAAACAGCAAAAAATCTACAACAATCACAGTAATACTAGCAAAAGCAGTACGAATAAAACATATCAATAACTATCTGGATAAAAACAATTTGCTAACAAACCAAAATTAATAAGAATTTGGATTTTAGACCAAATACACAAACTCCTTTTACGAATTATGCCGGTCTTCGTCAACCATTACTTTCTACCAAAGATTCTAAATATAAATCTCAAAGAGTACCTTTCATGATACACAAGCAAACTAACGGACCCAAATAATATTTTTCTTTAATTATCTGTAGTGAATAATGTGATACATAACAAATTATAGATGTATTAAACATAAACCTGATGTATGTGCTGTACTTTGCATCTTATACAGATTTGGTACATGACTCGTTTCGCTATGTTCTTCAAATATAATTTAATATAACCAGTATTCTGATATACATAACCGGTATTCTGATATAAATCACATCATCGGACCACCTTATATAGTACTTACAATGATAGCCAAATGTATGAGGGAACGAGACAGCGACAATTGACGTGCACTTTTTTATCACTTAAAAACAAAAAGACTTTCAATTTAAGAATTTTAAGATTTGCTTTGTTATAGACGTTTACTTCTGTTGCAATCGACAAAAAAATGTTATGAAATACATTTGGTTTTAATTTCGAGCCTTGATATTGGTGATCCAGAAAAACGGAAGGATCTAAGTTTCAATAACAATTTATCTTCATATTCACAGAATGTAGATATGGAGAAAAATTGTTATTGAAACTTAGATCCTTCAGTTTTTCTGGATCATATTCACAGAACGTATGGAGTGCAGTCGAAGAAAATCTGGTGATGCTGAAGGAATTAGATAAGGTAACGAAGTAATAAAGGACGTAGATGAGTTTTGCTACTTGGGCAGTAAAATAACAAATGATGGTCGCAGTACAGAGGATAAAATGCAGAATGGCAAAGGGTAGAAAAGCGTTCCCGAAAAAGAGAAATTTGATAACCTCGAATATTGATTTAAGCTTAAGGAAGTCCTTTCTGAAGGCATTTGTGTGAAGTGTTGCCTTGCATGGCAGTGAAACATGGACAAAAACAGTGCGGACAGGAAGAGTATAGAAGCTTTTGAAATGTGGTGCTACCGAAGAATGCTGAAGATTGGATGGGTGGATCGCATAACTAATGAGGAAGTACGGAACAGAATTGGGGAGGAAAGGAATATCTGGCATATCTTGACTAAAAGAAGGGATCGATTGGTAGGACACATTCTTAGACATCAAGGAATCGTTAATTTAGCGTTGGAGGGAAGTGTGTGAGGTAAAAACCGCAGAGGAAGACCAAGAGATCGATACAGTAAGCAGTTTCAGACAGATGTGGGTTGCCGTTCTTATGTGGAGATGAAGAGGCTTGCTCAGGATAGGGTATTGTGGAGAGCTGCATCAAACCAGTCTCCGGACTGAAGACCACAACACACAACACATTCACAGAATGTATGACATTAACTATATATGGGAAATCTCAGTATGTTTGAAAGCTTTTTTCCTCTAAAAGTAACCCAAATTAAACAGAACCTATAATAAAACCGTGGATTACACAAGGAATAGAGATTTCATGCAAGACAAAAAGGAAACTCTACCTATCAGCTAAGAGCAGCTCCAATGATGATGACTTATTTAAACATAAAGAATACTGTAAAATATTTTTAAAAAGTAAAGTCCAATTCACTCTGTCCGCCACGTCAACGTCACATCACGGCACCGTCATGTCAAGTTGTATTCACACTATGTCCGTCATGTCAATTCGCCAATCTGAATACGCGATGTGGAAGTGAGGTTATGAGTGGCGATCTGTTATGTAAAAAGTCATCCTTTAATACTAGAATTGACGGAACAACAACACTAAATGTTATTGATGGCCAAAGAAAACTTTACAGTATATGTTTTTGGCCAACTTACTGGGAACTGAAACATTTCAAAACATCGACATATATTTTCAAACGAAAAAATAAACATATGAAAACATCAAACAATATTTATAAGAGTATAAATAGCGCCTGTTTCCTTTATCCATTACAATTTGCTTGCTGACATTGTTAAAACCGTCGTAAATAACTGAACATTGGTCTATCATTAGAACTGACTTTTTCATTTAAAATGTTATTTAATAAAAATGCGACTCAAATTACAATGTTATTCAATTAAACAGTTTGCTTCAGTCTTTTCTGTTACAATGTTACGTAACATAAACCATTTTTTGATTTCAGATATTCGACCTCGATTATAGGGGGACATTCAATTGACAAAAATATTTAAGTCGTCATGAAACATTTAAGATTTACCCCTAAAACAAAGTATAAGAACAAAACAAAGATGAATAAGACACATTTGCATATAGACAGTGCAGTCGTCTACTGCAACATGTAATTCGCATGACGAAAATAGGTTAACTTCCGATGTTAGCAGACGGCCGTTCCGTCAAAACATTCTTCTTGAGAAAGCTTGACGTTACGTGACGGACAGTGTGAAGAATGCCGCCATTAGAAATACATTGCGGAATGTTCTGACGGGCGGTGACATGACGTGATGTGATGGACAGTGTGAATTGGTCTTAATTCAGACATCTAAACAAATGCCTTTGTCTTTCTGGCAACCAGGTCGAAGGTTAACACTGTTGTCTTCGACTTGGTTGCCAGAAAGAGACTGATGTGGAGTAGCAACTGCTGTAAGTACACCATTTTATAGCAAACAACAAATTGTTTTAAATCAGAAATGAAATGTTTTGTATATATGTAAGAAACCTAACCTTTATGTGTAAACAGAAACATTTAAATATTTCAGGAAACCCACTGATGATGCCTTGAGATAAAGGCAAAACGCATATGAGTGACTTATAGAAATAAAACCTTTCATTCACAGTAGCAAAAGCGTTTCCTTTAAAAAACATTACAGTGAAATACAATTCAGTTGCTGCCCAAAATGGTCACTGCATGCAACGTATAAAATTAATAGGATTTCAGATTGATGAACAATACATTTGGGAGGAGCACACCACAGTACTATAGAAACGACTTAACAAATCTGTATTTGCAATATGAGTGGTATCAGACATAGGAGGCATAAAAATAAAAAAGCTTGCATACTTTGCTTCTTTCATTCCATAATGTCATATGGTATAATATTTTGGGGTAACTCTTCAAGTAAATCAAAAGTTTTCAGAGTCAGAAAGCGTGTAATACATATTATTTGTGGTGCAAATTCACGGACATCCTGCAGAAGCATCTTCATGGAACTGGGTATATTAACTACTGTTTCTCAGTATATTTATTCCTTAATGAAATTTGTCATAAATAATATATCCAAACAGCTCAATTCAAACCTACAATATTAGGAACAAAAATGATCTACACAAGGACTTAAAGGCATTTCCTTTAGTTCAAAAACGGTCCACTACTCAGGAACTCACATTTTCAATAATTTACCAACAACCATAAAAAATTTAGCTTCAAATAAAGATCAGTTTAAGAGGAGCCTAAAAGACTGTCTAGTGGCCAACTCCTTCTAATCCACTGACGAATTCTTAACAAGAACCAAATGATGTATGTATCTGTATTCATACTACTTGTATTATTATATTATCAGCATGTAAAAAGTGTATGTATCTGTATTAATAACATTACATTATAAACTTGTAAAAGAAAAATAAAAAAAATTGAAATGTTCCATATCCACGAGGATTATTTCAAACTGAATCTATGGCACGAACCATCTAATCTAATTCAAACCTGGGTCTCCTGCTTTCTAGGCAGTTGCACTGCCCCCTACACCACTGGGGACACAGCGATCATGACACCTGGATGGAATTACTCAATTCCCCCCCCCCCCCCCCCCGTCAGATACAAATTCTCAACTTTACACCTGTCCACTAGAATTCAAACTTATTGTAAAGTAATTCCCATAAGAGCAATGGCATAGGAGTGCCTCTGCACTGAAGAAAGGATCATTGCCCATCATCAGCATTTATATAAGTTATATATATGCAGTGTCTATTCTTTTGGAGATGTTCAAACGGACAGACACCTCTTCTGATCCTGCAATAATTATCTATTCATATTCAAGGAATGAATGAGAATAAGTGCGAAAGGGTAAAGCTGAAAATGTGTACCCAGTCGGGATTCGAATCCGGGTCTCCTGCTTTCTAGGCAGCTGCACTGACCCCTACACCACTGGAGAAACAATGATAACCACACCTGCACAGAATTACTCAAGTTCGTCTCCCGTCAGATACAAATTCTCAACTTAACCCCTGAACACTACAACTGAAACTTGTAGTTAGTATAAACTAATTCCCATAAGAGTAAGGGCCTAGGAGTGCCTCTGCACTGATGGGCAATTATACTTACTTCAGTGGACAGGGGTAAAGATGACAATTTGTATCTGACGGGATGCAAGCTTGAGTAATTCCGTGCAGATGTGGTGATTGCTGTGTCCCCAGCGGTGTAGGAATCAGCGTAAGTGCCTAGAAATCAGGAGAGCCAGGTTCGAATCACAGTTGGGTACACAAATTTGGCTTTACCCATTGACAGTTAATGTCACATATCCGTGAATATGAATAGATAATAACTGCAGGATCGGAAGTGACGTCTGATCTTTTGGACATATATATACATATATATATATATATATATATATATATATATATATATATATATATATATATATATATATATATATATATATATATACAATTTTTCTACCACAGCCGTTAAAAGTGGATGAGAGAAAAGACTTTTTACCAAACAATAGTGATGAGCTCCAGATGGAACTGCTATAGGAAACTGAACAGATCAAATTTTTCGCGCTGAGCGACGAGAGCAATGGTTGTTTGATTACATAACAAGTGTGAACATTAGCAGACACGCCAAAATTGAACACAAATTCTGCAGCTTTTTCGTCGTCAACTCGGTCATGACAACCATTGCGCAGCTACAATTGGGGAAATTGCCATTAAGGCTCTCACACCGCACATATGGTTTGCAATCTTGTAGAATATTTACACATAACAGAAGATCATAAAAGACGCTGAATCATATTCTCTGACAAATAGTAATTTGGACCAGAGAGTGAAACAATAGTTTCCAATGTAATCCTACAACGCCCTCTACAGCAAGCACACACCCAACAAAGTCATTATGTACGTTGGCACTCACCACAAAAAAAGCATCATTTGACTTACATCGAGGAAAAATAGGGTCAACTGCAAATATTTGAATGGTGGCACTCAACTGTCGCCATTTGACTTATTTCAGGTTGTTTCTACTTTGTGATGCCATTTCTACGAATCAAAACAAACGGCCGCCATGCTTACTTGAAGACTATTGCTGTATTTGGCGTTTTCGCGTATTTATGCCTACGATTTACAAAAAAATGTGCATTTTAATTGCTCATCAAATTAAACAATTTTCCAAAATAAGTGCTTTTGAGTTTGGTGTGTTTGGTAACAGAGATACTCAGACATCGGAAAGCAGGACAAAGTTTTCATGAGTATGCTGTAGTTAATTTGCTTATTTTATGATGTTCTTATACAGTGTATGCTTAATATTTGTGTGTGAGTGAACAGGTGTTATTGAGTGATAACTGAAGGGAGATTTGTAGGTACAGAACAGACTATTTAATTCTACAAATGCGGAATATAAGTGTGGTGCTGGCAGTGTAATCAGATTCTGGTGTTGTCATTTTCATTTCTCATAAACACTTGCCACATGGATTTTAGAAAGGAAGTGACAAGGTCATGGTCATTTCTGTTTGAGTGTATCTGTTAGTTAAGGAAATGAACTGTATTATAGTAACTGTCAGTGAAGTTGTACAAAGCATAACCTCAAATATCGATATAAATTAAAAAGTCGTCGTATTTAAATGTGGGCAAGTGTAGGTGGCTATATTAGGTTTCAAAGAAGCGTCCATTACATTGTAAATAGCACCCAGAATATTACATCAGAACACTGAACTTGTTTTGATGACAAGACATCAAGTTTGAAGAGATGACAGGTAATGGTCAGGTGTCAAATATCACAATGACACTTATAGTATCACTTGATCAAGTACTGCATATGTAATGTCGATATCGGACTTTCTTACAGAGCTTGATAAGCAGATCCCAATAGAAATTTACTTTTCTTTTTATTCGTATTTTGTTCAGTAATAGAGGTTTGTTTACATGTGCTACTTGGTTTATACCTGTCTTTAATATATGAGTGTTATTTTATATGCAAAACAAATTGCCAAACATCAACATTTACACTTTATTTCCCTCTTATTGTAGTCTTATATCAATTCTAATACGATAACCTATATGACAACTCCAATGTCTTGCATATGAGCCGTAATGCCACATGCTGTTTTGGTGGCCAGTGTCAACGCACCTATAGCTAATCACATGCTGCACACAATTACCTGAGTAGAAACGTATACAAAAGCTTTAGCAGGATAAACGTGGTGACAGATGCCTGTAGGAATTTTTTTTAGCTGGTGGCAGCTTGTGCCTCAAGTTGAATTCTTATCATAAAAGGGGTAAAATATGATTGAGCTCAATCGTTGGTTGAGATCTTGAAAGTAGCTGATGAGCATATGCCAAATTACAGTCGACTTCTGTGGCATCCTTAACAGAAACAACTGTCCGCATTACAACGAAAGATGACCAACACATCTGGATTTCTCCTCGTAGCTAACGCCAAATTGTATTGCTGTATCTTATCGACATTAACTAACACTGCTGGGTAAATCTGAGTTAAGAGTGATGGTAAGTAACATTGCCATGCAGTTACAGAAAGTCCAGATGCAGACAAGATTTATCAATAAAACGCATTCACTTCGTACACTTAACTTACTATTTGAAACGAACTATCCGATTTTAAGAAATCTACTCGCCAAAAAATAATTTATTCTTTAATAATTTACTATTTCATATCCTCATTCATTGAAACATTGATTTTATTTTGGTTGTTCACCACAGTTAAAGTAGAGCATCAAATTAAACATAGTATTGCAAGATATTTTAGAGAGTTTGCAAAGATAAATAATAATAATAATAATAATAATAACTGTGCATACTTTATATATGGTTTACTTTAGCTTGTACATACTAGCATATCAAATTCAGAGAAGGTAACGAAATTTTATTTTAAACTTAGAGCACAACAATATCTCATTGCATTCTCAAGATATCGGTATTTGGAAGTAGTTATGCTTATAAATTAGGAGAATGCTAATTATCTTATATCTCTTAGCAAGACTCTATCCGAAAACTGCATGCCTTCAAATCAACTCTAGTCAATGCACAAGCGATCTATTAATACCTAACCTAATAATAAATGGCCCTGGGCCGATGTACAGTTCTTTTACATAAGTAAATGGTAATTTATATAGTTATCCCCACAAGAATATTCCAAAATAAGGACAGCTAAATGAGTTCTACTTGCATCAGAACAATCCCTTTAGTGTTTACTAAAGACAACAAAAATGTTAACAACATTAGTTCACCAGATGACAGATGCTTACAATATTCAACTTAGAGTGTGGCTAAAATAATAAGGAATGGGATGGATGCAGAAATTACTTAGTGTATATCCCTCTCTAGATTCACTACTGAAACTTAATAGGAATTGATACACACTATTGTGACACTGCTGATCAAACTATTTTTACTAAAAAAAGTTTGTGCAAACTACAGCGACAATGATCCTGCCATGTAACCAATTAAAGTAGCAAAATGAAAGTAATTTAGACCGTTGTTGTAGCTGTATATCTCCTTTTTGATACTGATGTACTGCCACCAAGTTCAGTGCGGTGTCTAACGTGCGGTCTGGTTGGCTCGTCATCCCAGAGGAAAGACGTGTCTGTCACCTCTGGCGACAACACCCAGTCTTCTTTGTTTCTATGTCTTGTGACGTTCCCCGCATCATCCATATGGCGTGCGCGCGCACAAAAAAAAAAAAAAAAAAAAAAAAAAAGGAAAAAGGTCATTGCGTTTGGTTGTTGCAAAAGCAACATTACTCATATGGTATTTTTTATGTGACTCAGATGTCCCACCAAAGTTTCAATCACACAGCCTCATACATATGGCCCTAAACCGCCTGCACATGAGCTGAAATCAAGCCAATTAGCATCCTTGATAGTTAGATACTTTTCGTAGCAAACTGACGCCAATTTCGCAGGGCAGTAAACTCAAAAGTTCATGGCTGATGCCTCGCATCAGCAAGCATCTGGGCCCAAAAACTCATGAATTTGCAAGAAATATTGCTTTCCATCGTCCAAAACCATTTCTCACTCCGCAACCGTCGTTCTCTGCAAGCCCTCCTCTGGCATATACGATATTCTATACGTTGTCTCCTGTTCTGCACACGGTAGGCCTCCCAGCTGTCCCTTCGAGGAAGGCGAGCAGGCGCAGACTCAGCATGGTTCCCAGTTCACTCGCTTCAGATGAGCAGGTGCTCTGTTGGCTGGCTCATGGTATTTTTGACACGCTCTCCTTGATAATTACTAACTACATGTCTCCTTTATTGTCACAATCGTACATACACTGCAAATCTTGCCATAGAATTAACATTAAAGTTCCATTTAAGAAAGTCGATATCATACTCGTTTTAAGTTCCTGTCACTAGTATACATGTTCCCCTCTATTGTGAACTATTTCTCAGTTAAATCTTCTCAATAAAATGGAAAGGTAAATAGAGGGCAAAATTGCTACCTTTAATCTTGCCCTGATAACCAAATGAATTTCTATTTGTTATGTGTCATATACTGTAAATAATCAAATTGTTACATTTTTGCTGATGGACAGAATTTGTTTTAAGAAAGCAGTACACACTGCTGTTCAAAAAAAAAAAAAAAAAAAAAAAAAAAAAAAAAAAAAAAAAAAAAAAAAAAGGCAACATATTCGTCCACTTTCGACACAGACTATACTAAATCCTATTATCCAGTCTCCCGTCATAAAGAATGTTTCATACACAACATCTACTTGCAATGCCGCTTTCTAGATGTCTCTCTCCCAATGTTTCATTTTTCTCCCATTAGCACTTTCTTCTGACTGTATCTCCCACTGACATTGCCTCAATTCCCTTCATTCCTTTCTCTCCATTTTTCCTGCATTCTTCTGCCATTGTGTTCCTTTTCTCTCTCTATCTTACACCACTGCTGCCTCTTTGTTTCTCACAGTCTGACCTTGGGCAGCCAGAAATGGCTGATGTTTGTGGATGAGTCTGACTGAGTGATTGTGTGGATGAGTGTTCTCTTTCTGAGGAATGCCGTAGACAAAAATTTAGAATTGAGTGTGTGTTTATGTGTCTTTTATTTCTGTCTGTCGGTGGCACAATGTTCGTCTTTAGGATGAGTTGTTCCCTATCTACATATTATTATTTATATTCATCTTACTTTTTTAATCTCATTGTGTCCTCTCTCTTTTGCTTTCACTGCTACTGTTTCCATCTATTTGTCATTTTTACTGTCACTGACTCTCTTTCACAAAAACTGTCTGCTCTCTCTTTCTCTCCTACTTCAACATTCTTTTTTCCATCGCAACCTTGCTAAAGTCTTTCACTATAAAAAAAGCGCAAATATTTAGGCTTGACAAAATATTTGGTGACAAGGGCAGAATAAAGACTGAGGCAACTAGTTCATCACTTTTCTCTCTGTGTTCCATAACAGGAATATATTTGCCTTTTTGTGCTCTAACAGGATCATTTTTCTGCTGGTTATATGTTCACTTCTCATTCGATAGTAAGGTATTGTTCAGGCCATGTAATATGCTGTTTCACTATTTAAAAAATTCAAATTAGACAATGGTATCTGGCGTATATTTTATGACGTCTTTCCTTGAAGTTTTACCTATTCAAAGAGTTGCATATTACTATTAAGATGGTTCAACATTTTAATAGCCACTGCTGGAAAACTTTCCCATGTCATGGAGAGTCAACAACTTGGCATGTTTATATTGTCGTGTTGAAATGGAAGCAGCCTTGACTTCGAAGGCAACTGAACACAGCACTTATACTGAAAGCACGTTTATTACGAACTTAACATACACACAGCACTGATTGCCTCTCGGGCAGAGTGCTCTGCTATTTATACAAAGACAGAATGTACCAGAAATTAGAAGAACAGTTAACATAAGAAACAAGTAGAATTTACAAGTGAATATAAGAAAGATGTAGAACATTCTGGAATTGTTAATTACAATGAAATAAATTTATGCCAGTGGGTGGGATTGAACTGGCGACCTTCAGCACCGCAGTGGGTGACGCTATCCCCTCGCCACACTGGCAGTCGGTTTACATGGTCTCTCGCGGCATTGCTCCCTCTCCTGGAAAAACAGCGATCCACTGTTATGTTCCCTGTGGAGCCAGGTGTAATGTCCTGGATCTTGACCTTGTCATGGGTCCTCTGTATCGCAGTTCAAGAGAATCCTCTCCTTCTCCACGATTATCGACGACAGACGTTCCCGTCGTGGCTTCATCAGTAACATTACTGTCCTTAGAGTCCTTGAACAAGAAGCCATTGTGGCGTACCTGCTGTTCAGGATCGTAGTAAGGCTTCATGTGCAGGACGTAAACAATGTCTCTTCGTTTTTGTCGTTTCGACGACGGCTCATTAACCTCAACATCGTATGTGACGTCTGACAGGCGGCGTATGACATGATACGGACCAAAGTATTGCTTCAATAACCTTTCTGTCAGTCCAACCTTCCGTGCAGGGGTAAAAATCCATACCAGGTCTCCTGGGCTGTACACAACAGGTACATACCGCTGGGCTTCCAGCGTCAGTATGCGAGCCATCTGTCTTGCTTCTTCGACCATAGTGATGAGCTTTTAACATAATCATCCTGAGTGTCGTCTGGTTGGAACGGGTACAGCGTATCCATTGTCATCTCAGCTTCACGGCCATGGAGCAGAAAATACGGCATGAAGCCTGTGGTGTCTTGTCTTGCGGTATTGTAAGCAAATGTCCCGACTGGCAGAATTGTATCCCAATCCTTCCACTCAACAGCGACGTATATCGTCAGCATATCGGCTAATGTCTTGTTAAAACGTTCCGTAAGACCATTTGTTTGAGGATGGTATGCAGTTGTCATTCTGTGGACAATGTCACACCGCGACGTTAACTCTGTTACTAGTTTTGACTGGAATACTTTTCCACGATCAGATATCATGACACGTGGTACTCCATGCTTCAAAATAATGTTTTCTATAAGGAATTTTCCGTTCTCTGGAGCATCTGCACTCGGCACAGGTTTGGTGACAGCGTAGCGTGTGAGGTAGTCAGTGCAGACGGTTATCTATTAGTTACCGGTTGTCGACTTCGGGAACCTCCCTAAAAGATCGATCCCAACTCGGTGGAATGGAGCTGCTGCCAGCGGAATCGGTACGAGATGTCCTGGAGGTAATTGCGGCACATGCTTCCATCACTGGCACTCTTTACAGTGACTCACATAGTGCTTGACAGATCGGTAGAGAGCTTTCCAGTAATACCTGCGTCCGATTCTGTCTAGGGTCTTCACGAATCCCACATGACCGGATACTGGAGCATCATGGAAGTATTTGAGAATAGCTGGCTGGAGATGAGCTGCAACAACAAGTAGCCATTTGGGGTCCAGTGGATCATAGTTGCTCTTGTACAATGTTCCGTTTATAAGTTGGAACTCTCCATTGGTCGGTTCTCCTTTCAGCAAGGCCTCTATCATTTTTAATAGTGCTGGATCTTCCCTCTGTTCAGCTGTAACATCATCTAATTCAGTGAGGGCTGAAATTTCATTCATACTGTTGTGTTCCACTAACGGATTCCTCGAAAGGCAATTAGCATCCTTGTGTTTGCGCCTCTTCTTGAAAACCACTGTGACATCGTACTCTTGGAGTCTTAGTGCCCATCTTGCTAGTCGACCTGATGGATCCTTCAAGTTACTCGGCCAACATAAAGAATGGTGGTTTGTCACGACGGTGAATGGTTTGCCGAATAAATACGGCCGGAACTTGTTGATAGCCCAGAAAACTGCGAGACATTCTTTCTCACTTGTAGAGTAGTTTATCTCGGACTTTGAGAGTACTCTTGATGCATAGGCTACGACTTTTTCAGCACCTTCTTGAGCTTGTACAAGCACTGCACTAATCCCGTAACCACTGGCGTCTGTGTGAAGTTCCGTTTCTGCATTCTCGTTGTATAAGGCTAGCACTGGTGCGGAAGTTAGAGCCTCCTTAAGTGCCCGGAAAGCTCTTTCTTTTGCCTCATCCCAGTAAAACGTGGCGTCCTCTGCAGAAGTTCTTGTAATGGACGTGCCTTCTTGCAAAATCCTTTTATGATACGTCGGTAGTATGAGCACAGCCCGAGAAAACTTCTCACATCATGAATGTGCTGAAGGGTTGGAAATTCTGTGACTGCCCTTACTTTATCTGGATCAGGACGGACACCATCTCCGTTGACTAGGTACCCAAGGATTTTTACCTCTTTGGCAACGAAGAGGCACTTCTTTGGATTGAGGCGGAGTCCTGCAGCCTGAACACACTTCAACACAGTTACACGTGACTCAGATGTTCCTCAAATGTTTTCTAGAAAACGAGAATGTCATCTAAATAGCAAAGACATGTCGTCCACTGAAGGTGTCGAAGCAAGTTGTCCATCATGCGTTCGAATGTGGCTGGGGCATTACATAATCTAAATGACATTACTTTGAATTCATAGAGGCCGTCAGGTGTAATAAAAGCAGTCTTCTCCCTGTCAGCTTCGTCAACCTCGATTTGCCAGTTCTCAATCCGCGGCAGTGGGTTGATATCTTTCTTTGTGATTTTGTTCAGGCGCCAATAATCGACACAGAATCGCCACGTGCCATCCTTCTTCTTTACAAGGACCACCGAAGACGACCAAGGACTCTGCAAAGGTTGAATAATGTCATTGTTCAACATCTTCTCCACCTCCTCCCGAATTATCAGTCTTTCAGCTTTACTTCGAAGGCAACTGAACACAGCACTTATACTGAAAGCTCATTTATTACAAACTTAGCATACACGCAGCACTGACTGCCTCTCGGGCAGAGTGCTCTGCTGTTTATACACAGACAGAATGTACCAAAAATTAGAAGAACAGTTAACATAAGAAACAAGTAGAATTTACAAGTGAATATAAGAAAGATGTAGAACATTCTGGAATTGTTAATTACAATTAAATAAATTTTTGCCGGTGGACAGGACTGAACCGGTGACCTTCAGCACCGCAGTCTGTGACGCTATCCCATGCGCCACGTCGGCAGTCGGTTTACATGGTGTCTCAGGGCAATAATTCGCTTATTGTGTGTATTATAATTATGAATATCGCTCTTGATGAGTGATTTTGTTTCATGATTTTTCTTCAAAGTAGTCTTTCATGTAATCTTTGTGTGCACATATGGATATTGCATATAAATGTAGTAGCTAGGTTCATGGATAATAAAGCCTGTTTGTTGTCAAACCTGGAAATATGTGTCTGAGTAAATCATTCCATGTATTATGGATTATTTCAAGAAGTGGTCAGTTTAAAATTTCAAATATCGAAGTTATCCTTATCAAAATTCAAGCATTTTCTGGTTTCTGGAAACTAACTAGAGGGGTTCAGACTATTAAAATCAGAGAAAAATACTATAAGATCTAAGATCTTGAGCAAACAAATTACGACACCTGTCCCGAGAATATTTTATGCGGTGGCATTTCCAGCTGCACGGTCACAACACATAAAATTTTATGACTTATAGACAAAAATGAGAAGCAGCAGCAGTTATCTTATGGTGACAAATGTGATGTACAATGGAAAACAGAAAAGGAAATGTGTAAACGTAAATAACAATATGAGTAATCTAACACGGGACACCTTTATCGTTGAACACTCGCAACTACACAAAACCATGCTTGGAGAAACAGACAATCATAAACAGGACAGTGGTGTGCGTCATTTCCATGCAAAATGTTGCATTGTACCTCAAGTAACATTTCAACAGTAAGAAACAACGTAACAAGATATCAATACCATAGGAAGAAAATTATATGTACTTTAATGCCATCATTGTATCACTACACATTCAATAAGTAGCGCCAAAATCTCTTCTGAAAGTACTTACAATGGTCCAAAATCCACACTATTCAAAATATATATTTATTAATGGTGTCATGCCATTTACTGTATCTTCGTGAATATAGAATGGCAAGTAATTAATATATATAAAGCACAGCAAAGGACCCAAGACTGAACGTCGTGGGACTCCACTTTTGATAGATCCCCAGTTAGAGTAATTAGCTGTTTCTTACATATTACGTGAACTGCTTATTTCAACTTTCTGCACTCTTCCAGTTAAGTATGATTTAAACGATTTGTGCACCGTCCTACTCAAACCACAATACTTAATCGTATATAGGTTGGTCGCCCTGTGCAAGGCCAGATGTGCGGTGTCACTGCGATCGGAAAAGATGAGTAATTTAGGCAGAAATAAAACGCAGTTTAACATTGTTAAGTAACTAAAAACATTTATTAGTGTGCTCTTCAAGCTTATCATTAAAGGTTTTTATTTTATTCACTTATTGATCCTGTGGTTTCTACCAACACTATCATATAATAACACCAAAAATTCTGGCAGAAAATCACTTTACTCACGTACTACAACCAACACAGATGTTTACACTCTAGCTTACAATGAAGCACTCAGCACTGTCTCACAGACATATATGTCTGTGGACCACAGACCATAAATTTATGGTCTGTGCTATGGAATGTGTTGCTGCTGAAGCAGCGATCATGTACATCGATCAAAGAGGTTACTTTTAGCTCCTGTGCGTAATATCGAATCAGGGGACACCACAATCCAGTAGTCACGAAAAGTTCGGTTTGTTTACATACGTCGTTATTAGTTCTAAATTTCGAGAATTCAGTTTTAGCGTTCCTCCGTTATTTTAAATGCATTAACACAGTTAACTAATAGAATACATTTATTAGTGTGCTCTTCAAGCTCAACATTAAGGGATTTTTTTTTCTTTTTTCGCTCATTGTGTCAGTAAATGCGAAAAGTTGTTTGTATTTATTCACAGGCCAAATTCGCGAGTGTGTATGTTTAGCGTTATACTGCAATTTTAAGTGCATTTACTAACTGCTTAGACAACATCAATTGCATGAAAATGCTTAAAGATGGCTGAATAAAATAAATAAATATTTTAGTGTCCTAAAGAAATGTAGTAACCCTTTGTATCTGTAGTTAATATATATTGTCGATATCACATAAGTAAACCTCCTAACCATCATGAATGCAATGTGTTTGTGGTGCAGCAGGTTTGTTAGTGCTGAGTTTCAATGCAGCTTTTGTGACAAGTGGTTTCATTGGGCGGGGGGAGGTGTAGTGGCATGGAAAAGGGGAAAGCAATGGAGTCTCTTCCTTTGTTTTCCCAAGTGTGTTCAAGGGACAGAAAAGTAGTTGAACAGGAAGGGAAGGTTAGAGCCCTTCAGGCTGAACTGGATAGTGCTAGGGAGGAACGTAATAGGATAAGGGGGGGAAACGGTGAGCAGGGGTGAGAGGCGGTAGTGTGGAACAAGGGACCACAGTCAGAGTATAGTTCTTGATAGGTTCACAATTGACACAAAGAACAGATTTGTCTTGCTACCACAGTTAAGTGAGGAAGAGGTTCCTTTAGAATTAGGTGTAGTTAAGAAACAACAAACTTTCACTAGGAAACCAACGGTTTCAAAAAGAGTACATAGTAGGAGGAAAATTCTGTTAATAGGAGGTAGTCATAGAAGAGGTGTGGGCCAGATTTTGTAGGAAAAACTAGGCACGTACCAGGTCACAAACCTTTCAAGCCCAGTGTGGGTCTTAGTCAGGTGGTAGAAGATATAGGTTCCTTGTGCAAGGGTTTCACAAAACAGGATGATGTTGTGATAGCGGGTGGTGTGGGAAACAGTACTGATAGGTATTAGGACAACAGTATTGAGTGTGACCTGGTTAAGGTAGCTTTTGCGATGACCCAGACAAATGTTGGGCTGTTGCCTGCTATTGTGTGGTATGATCGACCCCAATTGAATCGCTCTGACAGGAGGGAGACTGATCAACTGATCAACTGCTTAGGGCGGCTAATCTGTCAGACATATGTTTGGTTCCTGTTGATGCTATTGATAGGTTGCATTTCACTAGGCATGGCCTGGATCTCAATACGAAAGTGAAGGTCAAACTGGCTGGGATGACAGCTAAATCCTTAAGGGGGGGGGGACACTGCAATTCATGGAAGTACTTCTTTTTTAGGCTAAGCTTAGTGTCTAGTGACAAGTTCAAGAAGGCAGGTGCATAATGTCTGAGATTAGTACATCTGATAATAGAATTAAAACAATTTGGAATATTATTAAAAGGGAGACTGGGCAACCAAGAGCAGAGAAGGAGGGTATTACCATCAAAACAAATGAAAACTTCAGTAACAAAAAGTCAGAACTTGAAAACATTTTTAATGATTACCTTTTAAATATTGTAGGGAAAATAGGATCTAAATGTTCATTAGAAGTAGCAAATCAGTTAATGAAAGAGGCCATACCTACACAATTTGATGCATTTGCAATTCCTCTCAGCTCTCCTTCAGAAATTAGGAAAATAGTAATCTCTCTATAGAGTAAAAGGACGTATGGAATTGATGGCATTTCCATAAGGGTATTAAAAGTTTGTTCCCAAGACATAAGTCGGATTCTCATTTACATATGTAATTGCCCTTTAAAGGAGGGTATTTTCCCAGATATACTGAAATATGCTACCATTAAACCTTTGCATAAAAAACGGGGATACATCTGATGTCAACAACTACCACCCAATCTAAATTCTGACATATTTACCCATAATTTTTGAAAAAGTTATGTATTCTGGAGTTGCTTCACATATTAGTAAAAATAAAAATCTAACAAAATGTCAGTTTGGTTTTCAAAAAAGCTTTTCAACAAAAATGCTATATATACCTTCACTGATAAAATATTAAATGCTTTGAATAACCGGATATCATCAGTTGTGATTTTTTTGTGATCTCTGCAAGGCTTTTGATTGTGTAAATCATGGGATTCTGCTAGATAAGCTTAATGATTGTTGTATGAGTGGGATAGTGCACAAATGGTTTCAATCATATTTAACTGGAAGAATGCAAAAAGTTGAAATAAGCAGTTCACATGATATAGAAGAAACAATTAATTCCTCTAACTGGGGGTTATCAAAAATGGGGTCCCACAAAGTTCTGTCTTGGGTCCTTTGCTGTTCTTAATATGTATTAATGACTTGCCACTCTATATTAACGAAGATGCTAAGCTAGTTCTTTTTGCTGATGATACATGTATAGCTATCAAACCTGACAAACAGGAATTAACTGATGAAACTGTAAATTATATGTTTCAGAAAATTATTAAGTGGTTCTCTACAAATGGACTCTCATTAAACTTTGATAAAACCCAGTATATACAGTTTTATACAGTAAATGGCATGACACCATTAATAAATTTCGACTTTGAACATAAATCTGTAGCTGATGTAGAATATTCAAAAATTTAGGTGTTTGCATTGACGAGGAACTGAATTGGAAGAAACACGTTGCAGATCTGCTGAAACGTTTGAGTCAGCTACTTATGCTATCAGGGTCATTGTAAAATTTAGTGATAAACATCTCAGCAAATTAGCTTACTGTGCTTATTTTCATTCACTGCTTTCATATGGGATCATATTCTGGGGCTATTCACCATTGAGTAAAAAAGTATTCATTGCCCAAAAGCGTGTAATTAGAATAATTGCTGGAACCTATCCAATATCATCCTGCAGACATTTATTTAGGGATCTAGGGATCTTCACTGTTGCTTCACAATATATACATTCAGTCATGAAATTTTTATTAACAATCCTACCCAATTCAAAAGTAATAGCAGTGTGAATAGTTACAACACTAGGAGAAAGTGTGATTTTCACTTTTCAAGGTTAAATCTAACTTTGGCACAAAAAGCGGTGGATTATGCTGCCACAAAAGTCTCCAGTCTCTTACCAAGTAGCATCAAAAGTGTGACTAATAGTCAACTAGTATTTAAAAATAAATTAAAGGAATTTCTGAAAGGCTACTCCTTCTACACTTAAGATGAATTTTTAGATAAAACTTAAAATTAAAATAAAAAATAAAGAAAAATTAAAAATCCTTAAAATATTGATTGCCATGTATAGACAACATTTACTAAACTGACACATTACACATTATTACGAAATGTCATATAATATAACCTATGGGAAACGTAGTAATCTAATCTAATCTAACCTATCTGACAGCTCAACAAGGCATCCACATTTTCCAAAAATTAATGATTATCTCCTGAAGATGACCTATACACGGTTACAATTATGAGAGTGTCATCATTGAATTTCAGCTGACAGTCACATGCTTCAATATGTTGATCTACACAAAACTTTTTGTTTCTAAATTTTTTACACAGTAATAGCTTTTGACATACATAACAACACCTATGTGCAGTTAGATTATATCCACTGAAAATCACCTTTTCCATACCAATGATAATGTGATCCTCTGACAGGCACAGAATATATATTACATTGTCAGATTCTGTACCATTTCAATAAACTAGACACTCATTTTCTATTCTTTAATCCTCCAATATTGTGGTGAATAATGTTAACATAAACTTTTACTTTTGTTAGAATCTTATGATTTTTTAACATCTTTTCCGCCTGCCTACCTTAGCTTCTCATGGGAATTACAGTGTCCCCCATTAAGGATTTTGCTATCAACTTAGCCTCTTTCCCCTTCCCTTTCCTATTTAGAAGCAGGCCACGCCTAGTGAAACCACGTCTACCAATAGCATCAACAGGAACCAAACCCATGTATGACAGAGTAGGCGCCCAAAGCAGCTGATCTATCTCCATATTGACCCTCTTGTTAGAACGATTCAACTGTGGTCGATCATACTGCACAAAAGCAGGCACCAGTCAAACATTTGTATGGGTCATTGCAGAAGCTACTTTAACCAAGTCACACACAGTAGACTTGATCCCTATCAAAGCTCTTTCCCACTCCACCCATTACCACAACATGATGCTTTTTTGTGAAACCCTTGTACAAGGAACCTATATCATCTAATTAAACACAGAAATTACATTTTCAAATGATGTCAGCGTTATACCTGGTTTTCACCAAGCATATTGCAACATAGCCTTATAAGTATGTGCGCAAATTGATTGTTAGTGACAGAGTGAAGTTTCACGGTGAAATAATGATAATGTAACTTCACTTGTTGTTTGGCACTTTGTAGTTAGCAAATCAGTAATCCTTCTGATATAGAGTTTATATTGCCAAAAGTACTAAACATTGAGGGGTTGGCATTTTTTTAGTAATTGAATGAATGAATTAATTAATTTTTTTGCAAAGATCATCAGCATAACATCTTTGTTTGTAACGCTTTCATCTAGAAGGGTCAATCTCTATGACCTACCCATGATTCACACAACAATAGACTGCCATCTAGTGACACTAGCAGCCAAGTGTGGCGTTTTGCACGGGAATGACGCACAATACTATTTTGTTTATGATTGATTGTTATTCTGAGCATGGTTTCGTATGGTTCTGAGCGTTAAAGATCAAAGGTGTGTTTTGTAAGAGTAAATTAGGGTGCCTTTGGCAGTGTGTTCTAAATAAGCCGAGATACGAGTTATAACTTCTAGAGACCTGAAGGCAGATTTATACAGTAAAGTGAACCAAAAACCTTTAATGTGTTGATTGGCTCCACTTTTGGTAAATTCATAATATCTTATTTTAATTTTTGATACTGTTGCAGGCTATGTATCATATTACAATACATTGAGTTGCTGTCGAAGTATGAAAAATTAGATTCCCTTTTTTAACAAATTTACAAATTATGAAATTTTTTTGAACAGTTTCTTTCTGAAGCGAAGCACAAAAGGACCTGACATTCAGAACATCTCACATTCGTTATCTGTGAGCAGCTCATTGCTCTGCACCATGATATTCTTTTTTTATTTTTTTATTTTTTGTTAGCCATTTATGACATGTCCAAAGCATATTTGTATCTTTTGTACTTTGTTGGTATTGGCTGAATAGATCTTCTTTTCTTTTTATTGTCCCCGTCCCTTTCTTCACTTTCCTCTTCATCACCTTCCATTTCATATTGCCACAAATCTTCTGACAGCATGAGTGGTATAGTGGTTAGCATTGCAGATCACCATGCTTGTGGTCCGCTGTTCCATCTGCCACAAGCAGAAGAAAATTTATTTCTTGGTATTTACTGCTTCTAGAATGTTCTACATGTTTCTTATATTCGATGTACTTGTACGTTCCAGACAATTCTTTCTATGTATAAATATAGGAGCACTTCTAGCAGGAGTCATTCTGAGAGTACACTTGTGTTTTTGTGTGTGTAAGTGAAAAGTGTTGTGCTCTATCACCAACTAGCCTTCGAATTTCGCACCACCTACAGTTTCCAATGTGACACTTTCTGGTGGAGGTGTCGGGTACTCTGCAATACCTCTGCATCATAGTGGCTCTGATTAGGCAGTGTGAGAGCCATTGCTTACACAGACAAGAACCAGAATGGAAAGGGTATACTGACTATCTCCTTCCAAAGGTCCGTGTCATCAAAAGAATGATGGGTGCCAAAACACCAGTAAGCCAGCTGGACATCAGACACCCATTGGTGTTCTCGAGACATGCTGAACAGGACCCAAATAAATGGCTGAAAGGATTCATCAGAGTCGACAAGTATAATAGGTGGGATCACACTATGTGCTTGCTGGACAGGACGGCCTAACAGTGGTTTGAAAATAATGAGGTCAAACGCGATAGCTGGGAAAAATTCCAGACAGAACTTAAGAAGATGTTTAAAGACCACCAACGGCAAGTCCGTTTATTAGAAGAGCAACACAGTCATATATACAGAATGTTTTGGCCCTATGTCACATAGTTAACCAGGATATGACAGAGGCCAATAAAGTGTCACACTTGATGAAGGGCATTGCAGGAGACATATATCAAGTTTTTCTGTGAAAAGGCGTTTCGACGTCACAAGAGTTAGTCCAGTGGTGCCACAAAATTGAAGAGATGCAACAAAGGAGGGTTGGTCAAAAGAAGTACGACAGACTCCCTAATGTAGTCCCTATGGATGTTGTGGAAGACCAGCGTGAATTTGCTTCTCTCATACAACAAATTGTGAGAGAAGAATTGCAACAATTTATGGCAGCTGGGATGTAGGACCAAACGAGCATCAGATTATGGCGATGGATGTCAGTACTGTATATCAAGAGGGAGCCAATTTTGCTGAGGAAGAGGTATACGAAACATTAGCGCCTATCAGCCCCGCCAGTCGCACCTGACATAAAGAATAGCTTCGCCCTACTATGACTTAGGCCACAGCCACAAAAGTGCAGCTTAGGAACCGAACGACGCGACCACAACCAACACCTCCAGCAACTGTGAAGCCTTGCAGGAGGACAGATATCTGGAGGACAGAAGACAACACAGCATTGTGTTTTCACTGTCGCCTCCCTGCAAATGTCGTACGATTCTGTAGCGAGAGAAGACGAGCATTTGAAAATTATTATGCCGAAAGACGCTAACCATCGGAGCAGTCCTTTCAGTGGCAATCAACCTCGGATGATTACTGTCGACCTATGAGACGAAGCCCGTCGCCTTATCTTGGACGAGGTCGGTCTCCAACACGCCGCTACCATTCACTGTTGCCTAACAGAGATACCAGCCGCTTGCCTAACTGCCTTAGGCGAGGCGAACATCTATGGAGGTGAAGCCACCGCAGATGATAATCCTTCATGGACGAAAGTCGCTAAGATGTCGGGAAATCTCATCAACGGCAGCCAACCTGTCCGGGGACTAGTCGATTCAACAGCTTCCTTCTCTGTATTGTCGAATGACTATGCCGCAAACTAAAGTAGATAATGTTTTGTGACACAAGATCAATTGTGCTGAAGGTTACAAATGGA
Organism: Locusta migratoria; assembly: GCA_026315105.1. Lineage (NCBI taxonomy): Eukaryota > Metazoa > Arthropoda > Insecta > Orthoptera > Acrididae > Locusta > Locusta migratoria. The sequence continues at coordinate 360,499,566 of CM048746.1, read as the reverse complement.
GAATACGTCCAGCCAGCAGGAACATGTGACGCAAGAGTAACTATCAACAACAAGACGCAGCCTTTGAATTTGTCGTTTAACAGAATGTAGCCATAACATCATCCTGGTATGGGACCTCCTTCAGGCATTCCAGGCTGTCATTGACTGTGGGAGATCTGAGCTACAAATTGAGAAAGCCTTTCCGATGAGTACAGGTAACATGGATTTCCCTGGGAGGTTGTTTGCTGTCGAGAATCTTGAGATTCCACCATTAACAAGGAGAAGAGTTTCAGTCAGCAACCAAGATGACCAGGTGGATGGTGAAATGCTTGTCGATCACAAAAGTCTAATCAATATAACAAAGGAAATTTACATACCAGCGGCTATCATAACTTTTACAGATGGTCAAGGAGAACTTTGGAACACTACTTTTGACGAACAATCGCAACTCATTCCTAAAGGAATGTGTATTGGAACAGCTGAACCAGTCCATGACGATGAAGTCAATTTCGTCGATGAAGTCTCATGCTCTGCTGTTACTGCCGACAGTGCATTAGAGAAAACTTCTATGGCATTACAAATAGGGTCCGGTCTGATGTAGGAACAACGTCAGCAGGTGTGAATAGGGCACCTAGATATAGACAGGCATGCACATTCTATAGCGGCAGGTCCCGCCACCATTTTGGTTCCAGGCGGTGTTAGTGTGAGCATGTGAAAGGCAGAGTTTTTCAGCTGTTATTGCTTGCAAATGTCGTTTTCTCATTTCTAATGCACATACCGAAAAGAAAATATTTATTTCGATCAAAAATTAATCTCGTCATAATAAGGTATTGTAACGTGGTTTGACAAATCGTTAAATATGTTTTCTGGTATTTGCCCACCTGGGTGTCTATTGTGAGCGACTCTTTCGCATTCGACAGTTCACTTTTATGGGATACCACATGCACTACCAAAGCTGCGCTAACATGGAAGAAATCTCCGTTTTCAAATGCCATAAATTTGATCCAGAGTAGACCTACACTCTCAGGTTGCTACTTTTTTACGACATATTTTTCAGAATTCATATAAAATACTTTTTCAATGCGCAAAATTTATCACCATGATAAACTAGGATGCAGTAAAAGATTTATATGTACAAGATATTTTAATTTCTTATTTCACAATTTACTTTCTCGTTGGTCAATTTTACCTACGGCCTTGGCAGCGTAGTGTACTTATGTCGCCAAGAATCTTTGAATGCTCTTTGAAAACTTGAACAGGTAGAATGAGAGAAAATAATTTTTCATGTTTACCATCTTCTTGTACGTACACTTGTCCGGCCAGTAAATTAATTATCCTCCTAAAGCGAACGTTCTCTTGACAACATTGGCAAATTACGCCGCCGATGCAGTAACTAAAATTAACATGGCAGTAGCTGTAACTAAAATTAGCGTCGCAGTAGCTTCAAACATCGTTGCGAGGTGTTAGTGCATAGCGTCGAATACTTCACTGAAAAAATAAATAAATAAAAATAAAATAAATAAAAAAGAGTGTCGAAACCTGTTGTTTACAACGTGTAGAAATTGTGCATAACTGCAAATAAGTCAACCCACCTCGCATAGTTTTGAACACCTCGTTGTCACGAGGAAAATTTATTAACCATATTTTACGCTCTTTGGGATTCATTGGAAACGAAAAAGAAAACCAAAACCATTTTCTGAACGATTAGGACAATTCGGAGCTGCACAGCCCACCATGCTGAAAACGTATTGACTGTCCTATTCTACAATCGCGCGTCGAAGCGAAGGATCAAAAATAGCGGATGAGCATGCCCATCTATATCCAGGTGCCCTAAGGGACAGTAGTGCATCGGACCCCAGTTACCCGCACCAACCGATAGATGTCTCTACGGTCGCAAGCTATCTTCTGCAGAGACGCCATTTCCTTTCGTATTTTCATTCTTTACTTCTTATAACTCGCGTGTTGCTGTTTCAAAGTTACGGCACATTAAAGATGTACCAAAATCATATCGTTCTTAGTACAACGAGTTGTAAATTACAGTCAATAAATGCCATATTGGCGAATAACCTCTGATAATGGTAGTAAAGTAAAAAATACAGAATTCTTAAACGTGCTCCTTCCAGCGTAGAGAATAAACGCTTCATGTAGAGGACCCAACATGTGTGGACGTAGATTCGTGTCCTGATTTCGACTGTTATTTTTATTTTTTACCTTGACTCCTAAAAGTTTTCTTACACAGTTATTAATTAAAAGGAATTTAAATTTCGCGGTATTTCGAGATATTTACGTATACGATCGCTTTCTCTAAAAAGTGTGATTGTTCTCTCTAGTGAAAATACCGTGAAATATGGGCCAACGAATTGTAAATATTGTCTCGAGAACTACCTGCACATAAACTGAAGACATAGTATAATAATTACGGTTCTAAATGTCATGCTGTTTCAAATAATTTTATGTATAGATTACGTACTAGAGTTATGTGGCAACTGTCGTTTCTTAATGAGACTGAAGTGCCTTGTATCTTTTTTGCAACAGCTGTTATAAGCCTACATGTTCTTGTGTCCTAAAAGTACTGTTTGTGAGATAATTGTTCTAATACTGTAGCCATTTAACTGATCCCAAGAGCTGTATTTTCTAATAAATGTACAAAACTATTTGTTTCAGCATGTCATTTGGAACATTCACTATAATAATGTGTCCGCACTTTATGTGCAGGTACTGTAGTTCAGAAGACAGTGTTCACAAACTGCTGGACCATATTTCATGGTATGTCCTCTAAATAGAACAAACGCACTTTTAAGAAAACGCGATTGTACTTGCAAATATGTCGGAATATCGCAACTCGTAAATTCTGTTTAATAAATGTGTCAGAAAACTTTTGGGAGTCAAGGTGATAAATAAAAATATTGTTGGAAGTGAGAAACGAACCACGCCCACACGTTTTTCTTTTTAGTTTTTTTCTTTTATTTTACATTTTTCTCTTTTTTTCTTTTTATATAGATGTATTTCCTCTAAAATCTGCCACTTTAGGCGTTGGCTCCTATAACCTACATTACCACAACAAATTCACCAAATAAACCTACAAACCAAAATATCTAGTGCCACCACCACTTTCACCGTAAATTAAAAATAGGCATGATATCGCCAATTCTTCAGGCTCCACTGTCAACGAAAAAAGAATACATTAATTTCCCTCTAAATGCCGATCTTTTCTGTCACCATCCTTGAAATAATAACAATACCGTACTTAATACACCAGTGCCATTCATTCTCATGCAAATGACACTCGAAAACTAACGCGTGAATATTCTCAATGACAAAACAGAAATTAATGAAGAACCTCAGCTTTGCTTTCCGCTTTATTTATCAGGAATGTATCTGTGCTTTAAGTTGCGTCTTTTTACAGTTTAAGTTTCGAACTTCAAGTTTTGACTGCTAGAAACTCTTACATTTTAATGGCGCAGTGTTACAGAAATATCAATGAATATTACAGACACACTTCTATTACAGAAACACTGAAGTCTTAGAATGATTCATATTTTGAATTTCAAAATATGAAGGTAAAAATATTTATGTAAATTATAGAGCAGGAATGATAAATACAAGCTCTGGACTCGCATGGCATCACACTGTTAGCATGCCCATAGGTAGCAGAGACATCTATATCGGTTCGTATAAGTAACTGGTGTCCGACGCACGCCGACACACTACTGTCCCCAGACGCCTGTAGCGTAGAATGACATTACACTTATTTAGTAAGTCTATGCCACAGATGTCACTGGGCAGCGTTCGTTTCACACTGGCATTTGCAATCGTGACGTCATCGTTACATACCAGTGCTGTGAATGCGGCTATCGATCTGTCCATCGCTACAGCATCGAGATTGAGACTGTTTAAGAGTATATGGGAACCAGTCGTAACGAGAACTTTTTAAGGCCAATTCAATGTACATCTTAGGGCGGTATTCACACTGCCCGTGACATCACGTCAAGTATTACCGATTAGAATGTTTTGTCGGACCAGTTGTCTGCTAACATTGGAAGTTAACCTATTTCGTCACGTGATTTTCATGTTGTAGTCGATGATTACAGGGTTTATATTCAAATGGGTCTTATTAATGTTTATTTTATTAAACTTCCTGGCAGATTAAAATAGCGTGCCGGAACTGGGACTCGAACCTGGGACCTTTGCCATTCGCGGGCAACCACACTACCGACTGTGCTATCTCGACATGACTCACGATGCCGCCTCACAACTTTACTTCTGCCAGTACCTCGCCTCCTACTTTCCAAACTTCACAGAAGCTCTCCTGTAAACACGCTAGACTGGCACTCCTGGAAGAATCGATATGGTGGAGACATGGCTTAGCCAGAGCCTTAAGGGATGTTTCCAGAATGAAACTTCACTCTGCAGCGGAGTGTGCGCTGATATGAAACTTCCTGGCAGATTAAAATTGCGTGCCGGAGCCGGGACTCGAACCTGGGACCTTTGCCTTTCACGGTCAAGCGCACTACCGACTGTGCTATCCCGACACGACTCACGATGCCGCCTCACAACTTTACTTCTGCCAGTACCACGCCTCCTAGTTTCCAAACTTCACAGAAGCTCTCCTGCAAACACGCAAGACCAGCACTCCTAGAAAAAAGGATATGGTGGAAACATGGCTTAGCCAGAATCGAAGGGATGTTTCCAGAATGAAACATCACTCTGCAGCGGAGTGTGCGATGATATGAAACTTTCTGGCAGATTAAAATTGCGTGCCGGAACTGGGACTCGAACCTGGGACCTTTGCCTTTCGCGGGCAAGCATACTACCGACTGTGCTATCCCGGCACGACTCACGATGCTGCCTCACAACTTTACTTCTGCCAGTACCTCGCCTCCTACTTTCCAAACTTCACAGAAGCTCTCCTGCAAACACACAAGACTACCACTCCTGGAAGAAAGGATATGGTGGAGATATGGCTTAGCCACAGCCTAAGGGATGTTTCCAGAATGAAACTTCACTCTGCAGCAGAGTGTGCACTGATATGAAACTTCCTGTCAGATTAAAATTGCGTGCCGGAACCGGGACTCGAACCAGGGACCTTTGCCTTTCCCGGGCAAGCACACTACCGACTGTGCTTATCAGACACAACTCACGATGCTGCCTCACAACTTTACTTCTGCCAGTACCTCGCCTCCTACTTTCCAAACTTCACAGAAACTCTCCTGCAAACACGCAAGACTGGCACTCCTGGAAGAATGGATATGGTGGAGACATGGCTTAGCCACAGCCTAAGGGATGTTTCCAGAATGACACTTCACTCTGCAACAGAGTGTGCGCTGATATGAAACTTACTGGTAGATTAAAATTGCGTGCCGGAACCGGGACTCGAACATGGGACCTTTGCCTTTCACGGGCAAGCGCACTACCGACTGTGCTATCCCGACACGACTCACGATGCTGCCTCACAACTTTACTTCTGCCAGTACCTCGCCTCCTACTTTCCAAACTTCACAGAAGCTCTCCTGCAAACAAGCAAGACTAGCACTCCTGGAAGAAAGGATATGGTGGAGACATGGCTTAGCCACAGCGTAAGGGATGTTTCCAGAATGAAACTTCACTCTGATGCAGAGTGTGCGCTGATATGAAACTTCCTGGCAGATTAAAATTGCGTGCCGGAACCGGGACTCGAACCTGGGACCTTTGCATTCCGCGTGCAAGCGCACTACCGACTGTGCTATCCCACCACGACTCACGATGCCGCCTCACAACTTTACTTCTGCCAGTACCTCGCCTCCTACTTTCCAAACTTCACAGAAGCTCTCCTGCAAACAAGCAAGACTAGCACTCCTGGAAGAAAGGATATGGTGGAAACATGGCTTAGCCACAATCTAAGGGATGTTTCCAGAATGAAACTTCACTCTGCAGCGCAGTGTGCGCTGATATGAAACTTCTTTTCAGATTAAAATTGCGGGCCGGAATCGGGACTCGAACCTGGGACTTTTCCCTTTCGCATGCAAGCGCACTACCGACTGTGCTATCCCGACACGACTCACGATGCCGCCTCACAACTTTACTTCTGCCAGTACCTCGCCTCCTACTTTCCAAACTTCACAGAAACTCTCCTGCAAACACGCAAGACTAGCACTCCTGGAAGAAGGGATATGGTGGGGACATGGCTTAGCCACAGCGTAAGGGATGTTTCCAGATTGAAACTTCACACTTCAGCGGAGTGTGCGCTGATATGAAACTTCCTGTCAGATTAAAATTGCGTGCCGGAACCGGGACTCGAACCTAGGATCTTTGCCTTTCGCGGGTAAGCGCACTACCGATTGTGCTGTCCCGAAACGACTCACGATGCTGCCTCACAACTTTACTTCTGCCAGTACCTCGCCTCCTACTTTCCAAACTTCACAGAAGCTCTCCTGCAAACACACAAGACTACCACTCCTGGAAGAAACGATATGGTGGAGACATGGCTTAGCCACAGCCTAAGGGATGTTTCCAGAATGAAACTTCACTCTGCAGCGGAGTGTGCACTGATATGAAACTTCCTGGCAGATTAAAATTGTGTGCTGGAACCGGGACTCGAACCAGGGACCTTTGCCTTTCGCGGGCAAGCACACTACCGACTGTGCTTATCAGACACAACTCATGATGCTGCCTCACAATTTTACTTCTGCCAGTACCTCGCCTCCTACTTTCCAAACTTCACAGAAACTCTCCTTCAAACACGCAAGACTGGCACTCCTGGAAGAATGGATATGGTGGAGACATGGCTTAGCCACAGCCTAAGGGATGTTTCAAGAATGACACTTCACTCTGCAACAGAGTGTGCGCTGATATGAAACTTCCTGGCACATTATATTGCGTGACGGAACTGGCACTCGAACCTGGGACCTTTGAATTTCGCGGGCAAGCGCACTACCGACTGTGCTATCCCGACACGACTCACGATGCTGCCCTACAACTTTACTTCTGCCAGTACCTTGCCTCCTACTTTCCAAACTTCACAGAAGCTCTCCTGCAAACACGCGAGACTAGCACTCCTGGACGAAAGGATATGATGGAGACATGGCTTAGCCACAGCCTAAGGGATGTTTCCAGAATGAAACTTCACTCTTCAGCGCAGTGTGCGCTGCTGTGAAACTTCCTGGCAGATTAAAATTGCGTGTTGGAATCGGGACTCGAACCTGGGACCTTTGCCTTTCGCGTGCAAGCGCACTACCGACTGTGCTATCCCACCACGACTCACGATGCCGCTTCACAACTTTACTTCTGCAAGTACCTCGCCTCCTACTTTCCAAACTTCACAGAAGCTCTCCTGCAAACACGCAAGACTAGCACTCCTGGAAGAAAGGATATGGTGGAGACATGGCTTAGCCACAGCCTAAGGGATGTTTCCAGAATGAAACTTCACTCTGCAGCGGAGTGTGCACTGATATGAAACTTCCTGTCACATTACAATTGCGTGCCGGAACCGGGACTCGAACCTGGGACCTTTGCCTTTCGCGGGCAAGCACACTACCGACTGTGCTTATCAGACACAACTCACGATGCTGCCTCACAACTTTACTTCTGCCAGTACCTCGCCTCCTACTTTCCAAACTTCACAGAAACTCTCCTGCAAACACGCAAGACTGGCACTCCTGGAAGAATGGATATGGTGGAGACATGGCTTAGCCACAGCCTAAGGGATGTTTCCAGAATGACACTTCACTCTGCAACAGAGTGTGCGCTGATATGAAACTTACTGGTAGATTAAAATTGCGTGCCGGAACCGGGACTCGAACATGGGACCTTTGCCTTTCACGGGCAAGCGCACTACCGACTGTGCTATCCCGACACGACTCACGATGCTGCCTCACAACTTTACTTCTGCCAGTACCTCGCCTCCTACTTTCCAAACTTCACAGAAGCTCTCCTGCAAACACGCAAGACTAGCACTCCTGGAAGAAAGGATATGGTGGAGACATGGCTTAGCCACAGCGTAAGGGATGTTTCCAGAATGAAACTTCACTCTGAAGCAGAGTGTGCGCTGATATGAAACTTCCTGGCAGATTAAAATTGCGTGCCGGAACCGGGACTCGAACCTGGGACCTTTGCATTTCGCGTGCAAGCGCACTACCGACTGTGCTATCCCACCACGACTCACGATGCCGCCTCACAACTTTACTTCTGCCAGTACCTCGCCTCCTACTTTCCAAACTTCACAGAAGCTCTCCTGCAAACACGCAAGACTAGCACTCCTGGAAGAATGGATATGGTGGAGACATGGCTTAGCCACAGCCTAAGGGATGTTTCCAGAATGAAACTTCACTCTGAAGCAGAGTGTGCGCTGATATGAAACTTCCTGGCAGATTAAAATTGCGTGCCGGAACCGGGACTCGAACCTGGGACCTTTGCATTTCGCGTGCAAGCGCACTATCGACTGTGCTATCCCGACACGACTCACGATGCCGCCTTACAACTTTACTTCTGCCAGTACCTCGCCTCCTACTTTCCACACTTCACAGAAGCTCTCCTGCAAACACGCAAGACTAGCACTCCTGGAAGAAAGGATATGGTGGAAATATGGCTTAGCCACAATCTAAGGGATGTTTCCAGAATGAAACTTCACTCTGCAGCGGAGTGTGCACTGATATGAAACTTCCTGTCAGATTAAAATTGCGTGCCGGAACCGGGACTCGAACCTGGGATCTTTGCCTTTCGCGTGTAAGCGCACTACCGACTGTGCTATCCCGACACGACTCACGATGCTGCCTCACAACTTTACTTCTGCCAGTACCTCGCCTCCTACTTTCCAAACTCACAGAACCCCTCCTTCAAACACGCAAGACTAGCACTCCTGGAAGAAAGGATATGGTGGAGACATGGCTTAGCCACAGCCTAAGGGATGTTTCCAGAATGAAACTTCACTCTGCAGCATAATGTGCGCTGATATGAAACTTCCTGGCAGGTTAAAATTGCGTGCCGGAACCGGGACTCGAACCTGGGACCTTTGCCTTTCGCGGGCAAGCACACTACCGACTGTGTTTATCCAACACGACTCACGATGCTGCCTCACAACTTTACTTCTGCCAGTACCTCGCCTCCTACTTTCCAAACTTCACAGAAGCTCTCCTTCAAACACGCGAGACTAGCACTCCTGGAAGAAAGGATATGGTGGAAACATGGCTTAGCCACAATCTAAGGGATGTTTCCAGAAAGAAACTTCACTCTACTGCGGAGTGTGCACTGATATGAAACGTCCTGGCAGATTAAAATTGCGTGCCGGAACTGGGACTCGAACCTGGGACCTTTGCATTTTGCGGGCAAGCACACTACCGACTGTGCTTATCCGACACGACTCACGATGCCGCCTCACAACTTTACTTCTGCCAGTACCTCACCTCCTACTTTCCAAACTTCACAGAAGCTCTCCTGCAAACACGCAAGACTAGAACTCCTGGAAGAATCGATATGGTGGAGACATGGCTTAGCGACAGCCTAAGGGATGTTTCCAGAATTAAATTTCACTCTGCAGTCGAGTGTGTGCTGATATGAAACTTCCTGGCAGATTAAAATTGCGTGCCAGAACCGGGACTCGAACCTGAGACCTTTGCCACTCACGGGCAAGCGCACTACCGACTGTGCTATCCCGAAACGACTCACGATGCCGTCTCACAACTTTACTTCTGCCAGTACCTCGCCTCCTACTTTCCAAACTTCACAGAAGATCTCCTGCAAACACGCAGCCTGGCACTCCTGGAAGAAAGAATATGGTGGAGACATGGCTTAGCCACAGTCTACGCGATGTTTCCAGAATGAAACTTCACTCTGCAGCGGAGTGTGCGCTCATATGAAACTTCCTGGCAGATTAAAATTGCTTGCCGGAACCCAGACTCGAACCTGGGACCTTTGCCATTCGCGGGCATGCGCACTACCGACTGTGCTATCTCGACAAGACTCACGGTGCCGCCTCACAACTTTACTTCTGCCAGTACCTCGCCTCCTACTTTCCAAACTTCACAGAAGCTCTCCTGCAAACATGCAAGACTAGCACTCCTGGAAGAAAGGTTATGGTGGAGACATGGTTAGCCACAGCCTAAGGGATGTTTCCAGAATGAAACTTCACTCTACTGCGGAGTGTGCACTGATATGAAACTTCCTGGCAGATTAAAATTGCGTGCCGGAACTGGGACTCGAACCTGGGACCTTTGCATTTCACGGGCAAGCGCACTACCGACATGCTTATCCGACATGGCTCACGATGCCGCCTCACAACTTTACCTCTGCCAGTACCTCGCCTCCTACTTTCCAAACTTCACAGAAGCTCTCCTGCAAACACGCAAGACTAGCACTCCTGGAAGAAAGGATATGGTGGAGACATGGCTTAGCCACAGCCTAAGGGATGTTTCCAGAATGAAACTTCACTCTTCAGCGGAGTGTGCGCTGATATATAACATCCTGGCAGATTAAAATTGCATGCCGAAACCAGGATTAGAACCTGGGACCTTTGCCTTTCGCGGGCAAGCGCACCACCGAATGTGCTATCCCGAAACGACTCACGATGCCGTCTCACAACTTTACTTCTGCCAGTACCTCGCCTTCTACTTTCCAAACTTCACAGAAACTCTCCTGCAAACACGCAAGACTAGCTCTCCTGGAAGAATGGATATGGTGGAGACATGGCTTAGCCACAGCCTAAGGGATGTTTCCAGAATGAAACGTCACTCTGCAGCGGAGTGTGCGCTGATATGAAACTTCCTGTCAGATTAAAATTGCGTGCCGGAACCGGGACTCGAACCTGGGATCTTTGCCATTCGCGTGTAAGCGCACTACCGACTGTGCTGTCCCGACACGACTCACGATGCTGCCTCATAACTTTACTTCTGCCAGTACCTTGCCTCCTACTTTCCAAACTCACAGAACCCCTCCTGCAAACACGCAAGACTAGCACTCCTGGAAGAAAGGATATGGTGGAGACATGGCTTAGCCACAGCCTAAGGGATGTTTCCAGAATGAAACTTCACTCTGCAGAGGAGTGTGCACTGATATGAAACTTCCTGACAGATTAAAATTGCGTGCCGGAACCGGGACTCGAACCTGGGACCTTAGCCTTTCGCGGGCAAGCACACTACCGACTGTGCTTATCCGACACGACTCACGGTGCCGCCTCACAACTTTACTTCTGGCAGTACCTCGCCTCCTACTTCCCAAACTTCACAGAAGCTCTCCTGCAAACATGCAAGACTAGCACTACTGGAAGAAAGGATATGGTGGAGACATGGTTAGCCACAGCCTAAGGGATGTTTCCAGAATGAAACTACACTATGCAGCGGAGTGTGCACTGATATGAAACTTCCTGGCACATTATATTGCGTGACCGAACCGGCACTCGAACCTGGGACCTTTGCATTTTGCGGGCAAGCACACTACCGACTGTGCTTACCCGACACGACTCACGATGCCGCCTCACAACTTTACTTCTGCAGTACCTCGCCTCCTACTTTCCAAACTTCACAGAAGCTCTCCTGCAAGCACGCAAGACTAGCACTCCTGGAAGAAAGGATATGGTGGAGACATGGCTTAGCCACAGCCTAAGGGATGTTTCCAGAATGAAACTTCACTCTGCAGCATAATGTGCGCTGATATGAAACTTCCTGGCAGGTTAAAATTGCGTGCCGGAACCGGGACTCGAACCTGGGACCTTTGCCTTTCGCGGGCAAGCACACTACCGACTGTGCTTATCCAACACGACTCACGATGCTGCCTCACAACTTTACTTCTGCCAGTACCTCGCCTCCTACTTTCCAAACTTCACAGAAGCTCTCCTTCAAACACGCGAGACTAGCACTCCTGGAAGAAAGGATATGGTGGAAACATGGCTTAGCCACAATCTAAGGGATGTTTCCAGAAAGAAACTTCACTCTACTGCGGAGTGTGCACTGATATGAAACGTCCTGGCAGATTAAAATTGCGTGCCGGAACTGGGACTCGAACCTGGGACCTTTGCATTTTGCGGGCAAGCACACTACCGACTGTGCTTATCCGACACGACTCACGATGCCGCCTCACAACTTTACTTCTGCCAGTACCTCACCTCCTACTTTCCAAACTTCACAGAAGCTCTCCTGCAAACACGCAAGACTAGAACTCCTGGAAGAATCGATATGGTGGAGACATGGCTTAGCGACAGCCTAAGGGATGTTTCCAGAATTAAATTTCACTCTGCAGTCGAGTGTGTGCTGATATGAAACTTCCTGGCAGATTAAAATTGAGTGCCAGAACCGGGACTCGAACCTGAGACCTTTGCCACTCACCGGCAAGCGCACTACCGACTGTGCTATCCCGAAACGACTCACGATGCCGTCTCACAACTTTACTTCTGCTAGTACCTCGCCTCCTACTTTCCAAACTTCACAGAAGCTCTCCTGCAAACACGCAGCCTGGCACTCCTGGAAGAAAGAATATGGTGGAGACATGGCTTAGTCACAGTCTACGCGATGTTTCCAGAATGAAACTTCACTCTGCAGCGGAGTGTGCGCTCATATGAAACTTCCTGGCAGATTAAAATTGCTTGCCGGAACCCAGACTCGAACCTGGGACCTTTGCCATTCGCGGGCATGCGCACTACCGACTGTGCTATCTCGACAAGACTCACGGTGCCGCCTCACAACTTTACTTCTGCCAGTACCTCGCCTCCTACTTTCCAAACTTCACAGAAGCTCTCCTGCAAACAAGCAAGACTAGCACTCCTGGAAGAAAGGTTATGGTGGAGACATGGTTAGCCACAGCCTAAGGGATGTTTCCAGAATGAAACTTCACTCTACTGCGGAGTGTGCACTGATATGAAACTTCCTGGCAGATTAAAATTGCGTGCCGGAACTGGGACTCGAACCTAGGACCTTTGCATTTCACGGGCAAGCGCACTACCGACATGCTTATCCGACATGGCTCACGATGCCGCCTCACAACTTTACCTCTGCCAGTACCTCGCCTCCTACTTTCCAAACTTCACAGAAGCTCTCCTGCAAACACGCAAGACTAGCACTCCTGGAAGAAAGGATATGGTGGAGACATGGCTTAGCCACAGCCTAAGGGATGTTTCCAGAATGAAACTTCACTCTGCAGCATAATGTGCGCTGATATGAAACTTCCTTGCAGGTTAAAATTGCGTGCCGGAACCGGGACTCAAACCTGGGACCTTTGCCTTTCGCGGGCAAGCACACTACCGACTGTGCTTATCCAACACGACTCACGATGCCGCCTCACAACTTTACTTCTGCCAGTACCTTATCTCCTACTTTCCAAACTTCACAGAAGCTCTCCTTCAAACACGCGAGACTAGCACTCCTGGAAGAAAGGATATGGTGGAAACATGGCTTAGCCACAATCTAAGGGATGTTTCCAGAAAGAAACTTCACTCTGCAGCGGAGTGTGCGCTGATATGAAACTTCCTGGCAGATTTAAATTGCGTGCCGGAACCGGGACTCGAACCTGGGACCTTTGCCTTTCGCGGGCAAGCACACTACCGACTGTGCTATCCCGGCACGACTCACAATGCTGCCTCACAACTTTACTTCTGCCAGTACTTCGCCTCCTACTTTCCAAACTTCGTAGATACTCTCCTGCAAACACGCAAGACTAGCACTCCTGGAAGAAAGGATATGGTGGAGACATGGCTTAGCCACAGCCTAAGGGATGTTTCCAGAATGAAACTTCACTCTGCAGCGGAGTGTGCGCTGATATGAAACTTACTGGTAGATTAAAATAGCGTGCCGGAACCGGGACTCGAACCTGGGACCTTTGCCTTTCGCAGGCAAGCACAGTACCGACTGTGCTTATCCGACACGACTCACGATGCCGCCTCACAACTTTACTTCTGCCAGTACCTTGTCTCCTACTTTCCAAACTTCACAGAAGCTCTCCTGCAAACACGCAAGACTAGCACTCTTGGAAGAAAGGATTTGGTGGAAACATGGCTAAGCCACAATCTAAGGGATGTTTCCAGAATGAAACTTCACTCTTCAGCAGAGTGTGCGCTGACATGAAACTTTTTGGCAGATTAAAATTGCGTGCCGGAACCGGGACTCGAACCTGGGACCTTTGCCTTTTGCGGGCAAGCACACTACCGACTGTGCTTATCCGACATGACTCTCGATGCCGCCTCACAACTTTACTTCTGCCAGTACCTCGCCTCCTACTTTCCAAACTTCACAGATGCTCTCCTGCAAACACGCAAGACTAGCTCTCCTGGAAGAATGGATATGGTAGAGACATGGCTTAGCCACAGCCTAAGGGATGTTTCCAGAATGAAACTTCACTCTGCAGCGGAGTGTGCGCTGATATGAAACTTCCTGGCAGATTAAAATTGCGTGCCGGTACCAGGACTCGAACGTGGGACCTTTGCCTTTCGGTTTGGAAACTAGGAGGCGAGGTACTGGCAGAAGTAAAGTTGTGAGGCGGAATTGTGAGTCCTGTCGGGATAGCACAGTCGGTAGTGCGCTTGCCTGCGAAAGACAAAGGTCCCAGATTCGAGTCCTGGTTCCGGCATGCAATTTTAATTTGCCTGGAAGTTTCATATCAGCTCACTCTCCGCTGCAGAGTGAAGTTCATTCTGATTTACTTTATTGTTTATTTAGTTTTAGCGGTAAATTCCCAAATGTTTCATAAAGATTAAAATATTTTTCTCAATTCTGTGTCCTCCTAGAAGCGAGGTCGGATATCTGAAACCGAAAAATGAATTAGGTTTAGTAATATTGTAACAGAAAAGACTGAAGCAAACTTTTTATCTGAATAACATTGTAATTTGATGACGTATTTGTTATTAAATAACATTTTGTATGAAAAAGTCGGCATAATGAAAGACAAAAATTCAGTTGTTTACGACGGTATTAACAATGTCAGTGGGCAAATCGTAATGGATAAAGTAAACAGGCTCTATTTATGCACTTATATTGTCTGACATGTTCATATGTTTATTTTTTCGCTTGAAAATTGATATGTTTTGAAATGTTTTTCGAAGTGCCTCTACTAACCACACTAAGTTGGAAAAAACATACATGTATAGTTTTCTTTTGCCGTCGTTAACATATAGTGTTGTTCTCTGAATTCCAGTATTAAACTTTGTACGTAACTTTCTACGTAACAGATCGCAACTCATAACTTCAGTTTCACCATCGCGTATTGGGATAGGCGAATTGACGTGACGGACAGTGTGAATACAACTTGACGTGACAGTGACCATAAATTAAAGATACATTGTGTACACATTTTTCTGTTAGTGCATGCTGTATTTTTTATTTTATTTATTTATTCAGCTGCGAAGATGGTTAAGTTATCTCACACTATTTAAAAGTACTGTGATTTTCTTCACCTTAACCCTATGAGCATATACTACTTTTATATTCAGTGCTATAACTATGCACGCCATTTCTCTGCCTTATAGAGCTAGATTCTGTCAGTATTCCTGTAATGTTGCCTGAAATAGCTTTTAATAAGATCTACTTCCCGCTCACCACAAATGATCACACGATGGCACACACACGACAAAGAAAATGAGTATCCGAATTCGTGGAGTCGGCACTGAGTCACTCAAACGCGCTCGCTAAAGTCGATAGTCGAAAGCGCACCAGTGACAGTCTCCTTACGTCACAATGACGTCACGATTACAAATGCCAGTGTGAAACGAACGCTGCCTGATGTCACCAAAGAGGTATATACAGGTCTTTGGAAGTCAAGGTGTAAACTGTAAACCGGCTTGTTTGTTGACATTGTATGATTGTGTACATGGATAAATGTTTCCAAACAACTTCTGTTAAGTGTTCTCTCTATTCATTATGGACAGTGTCGTGTGAATTTAAGAAATGAGAAACGAGAAGCAATTGAAACATGTAGTGAATATTGTTAGTTTCCACTTTTGAAACCGTATTATTTTTAAGGTTTATATTCGTCGATTAACATACTTAGATGACAATACTGTTTGATGACGCAAATTGAAAAGTATGTACGCTTTACAGTCGTTTTTACGGTGTTCAACGTATATACAGGCATAGAGACTGAAGCTTTGTATGAAAATATAATAACGAAGCTTCAGCACCACATTCCTCATGAAAACGAAAAGAGCTTTTGGCTTGAGTTACCTGCCTTGCATACGTTGAATTTCGCCCCTGAAAATTATTATTCCAGTCATTTATTTATTTATAAATATTTAGGAAGATGACATGATGTGGAACCTTATTTCGTGCTTCTTGGAATTCCGAATCATCCAAAAGGCATAACTGTGTACTGGGATACCACTCGTCTGCTTTGACCCCATGACGTGTTCAAGATGTCGGAAAACCAGTATACGCGATATCTTATTACTTCTGTAATGTAGTTACAAATAATCTGTTGTTCTAAAACAGCAAACTATATGCTACATGGCACTGCATGAACGTATTGATTATTAAGTAAACCATAATTAGCTCACACTTGCATTTCAGTGTTTTATCGTTTGTATTCATTTAATATATAGGTCTTTATTTTTAATTTGCTACTAAATTCCCGTCCGAGAATGGTTCAACTTTTCTATATTCGTCGTGTCTAAGGAAAAGTACATCAACGTACACAGACTGTTCTTTTACAACAACATTCCATTCTGACATACTATTGGAAAAAAACTAAAATCTTGGTTATGGTCATGGTCATTTGTGACTAATCTATAGCGTAATTAGGGGCCTTGTTTTGGTCGGAACATGGTAATTTGATTGTAGGATGCCAAGCCGTTGCATGCCAAGTAAAATTCGTGGTATGCAATAGGTCTATAGTGAAGCCTAACGTGATTTTCATACCTGACTTAATAGTCTTTTAGTTGTAAAAAAAAAAAAAAAAAAAAAAAAAATTATGCTGGGTGAATTGATATAAAATATACACTGTTGCTATTAAAAAATTATTGCACCCTGTTAGAGTTATACAATTCACTCAATATTTATTTTTGAAACACTTAATATGTAGTTCATGAAATGATTACATTTACAAATCAGTAGCTCAAGCAGTACTGAGGTACCAGGTGTCAATCCATGCCTATGTCATATTAGCATGTGGAGTAGCCTCCACGGCAGCAAGTCAGGCACTGATTCTGGATTAAATTGTACTACGATTCTCGCCAGGCTCCAGTGGTTATGTTGACATCAATGACCAATAAATGTTTTGTCTTGACAACTTCAATTAAAATGAAAATTATTTTTTTTCTGAACGGTCAAGGGTACATACAAGAACCTGTCAGCCATAGAGCAGGTACAGTATTAATTTTGCTGCGAGTGAAACGAGCAGCAATAACATTTACTCTGTAGCTCATCAAAACTATTTTCTCAATTCTACACTTGATTGTTCATCTGCTGCCAACATAAGCACTGGAGCCGGGTGAGAAGCGTTGTAAAGTTTTATCCTGATTCTGACTTCTATTTAGTCATACAGATGGTGACTACTGAATTGGGATACATTATTCCAATCCTGCTTGTCTGTTCGTGTAGTTTTTCAAGAGCTGCAGTTGATAAGTCTTATGTGTCAGTTGTTGTCTCATAATATCCCACACTGCTTGATCGGAGTAAATTTTGGAAGTCGTGCTGACCAGGAAAGTTGTAGAACGTTTTGCAGAGCATGTTGAGGCTCACGCTCAGTGTGTCTGTGAACATTACCTTGTTGGAATAGGCTAACACATAACTTTTCTGTTTCAAAAATGGCAAGGGAACAGGTCTTACAACATTCTGCAGATTCCAAGCAATGGTCAGAATTCCTTGCACATACACTGAATGTGTCTGAAAGTTGTAGCTTATCCTTCTTGAGACCATAAGCCTGTTGTTGGCCCTGTGTGTCTGGTATGAATGCGTCTTATGAGACAATGCACATCAGGTCTAGGTTTTATTTGCAAATGATAGATAATTTGTAGGACGTGATTCCACCTGTCAGCTTTGACCCGTTGCGTCAGCATGTTGTGTTGCAGGCTATGTGGTGGTGGGCAGTTACTTTGAACTGAGTAGACAAGAGTACATTGAATACTTGTCAACCATAGAGCATGGACAGCATTATTTATTTTCTTTATGCTCTCTATGAAATACTAACAAAGTCATTCTATGTTATTTGGATTTCTAACATTTTGGCAAATGAGGCAACGCCATTGGGACAGGAAGTAAAATGTTAACAAGCACTGTGGCTTAGTTAAAAACACTAATTAATTAAAACATTGATTATTTGCAGTTGGGTATGTTTGAAATATGGTTTTCTGCCATATTGATGACATCATGGATCAAAGCCGACGGGTGGAATGACATTGTAAAATTATACCCAAATGACAATTACTTGCATACAAACACATTCTGCCTCCATGCTGAAGCCCATGCCCCCTCTTTCCATCTTTCAAGTGATCCTGTGATGGCACCAGTCAAGCTGTGAATGCCATTGCTGTGGTGTGAGTGGAAAATGTGGCTGCCATAGTGCCACTGCTAGTAACTGGTTGGCAACAGTTCGTGTTGGCACTTAGGGGCTCACAAACCCTCTTACGTATGCTGTGGTAGCCATAAAATCTTCCATTTCTCTCCTTATTATCTTGGCAGACATCTGTACTGCATGAATGTCTGGAACCTTGTCCACTGGTGTGAGAATGTTCATGTGACCATTGTAAGCAACATTGTTCCACAACTGATGCCAAAAATCTAACTTGTGTGGCTGTTCTCTGAAAGACAAGACCACAGTTTGACCCCTTTCGAAATAGCCCAGTTAGCTGTAGGAAGCACAAGTTTGTCTCCATGGCACAGCACCTGTTGATATCGCACTGAGCCGTATGGCTGTAAACATTCCCACATGGCACCTAGGCAGCTATGTCATTACACTATTTGTTAGCAAACAACAATGAAACCATGAACAGTACATATACTATCCCCCAGGTAACATCTGCTGTCATCAGATGAAAACTGATGTGTACTAATTTTTTGTGCCTGTGTATTTAGATGATGATTAAGACTGACAAGCTGTTTAATGTACTGTCAACTGGGATAACTCAGTTCCCCTATGATCATTTTCACTCTTTTTATTAGATTTCTAGATAAATGTACATATCATCTAGAAAATGAAAATTACCGTGCAATACAGTGGAATTTGTTGATACAGATTCATACATTATAAAAAAAATTAAAAAAATATTATACAATATACTAGTTAAAAAAATTAAGCCAGCCCTACATATATGCTTACAAATTCAACTGTGGAAAACTTTCTTGTCCCAGAAGAAGTGGTTAATTCTATCATCATGATATACTTATTATTCTTGTTGTTGTTTTGATCTTCGGTCCAGAGACTGGTTTGATTCAGCTCTCCGTCCTACTTGATCCAGAGCAAGACTCTTCGTCTTCTCATAAGAACAGCAACTTCTATTTGAACCTGCTTACGTATTCGTCTCTTGGTCTACCTTTGGGATTTTTACCACTGAAAGTTTCATGATTCTTGATGTCTGAGAATGTGTGCTACCACTTAATCCTTTTTTTTTAATCAAGGCATGCCAGAAATTCCTGTTCTCCCCAATTCTGTTCAGTACCTCCTCATTAGTTACATCAACCAACCTGATTTTTCAGCATTCATCTGTAGCACCACATTTCAAAAGCTTCTATCCTCTTCCTGTCTGAACTATTTATCATTCATGTTTCACTACTATACAATGCAACACTCCACACAAATGTCTTCAGAAGAAACTTCCTAACACTTAAATTAATATTCGTTGCTGATAAATTTCTCTTTTACAGAAAAGCCTTTCTTCTCATTGCCATTCTGCATTTTATCTCCTCTGTGCCGTGAGCATTGTCTGTTATTGTACTGCCCAAGCAATAAAAGATTAGATTAGTTGGTTCATTCGATAGATCTGTGTTGTGGTGATCC
This sequence comes from Locusta migratoria, assembly GCA_026315105.1. NCBI lineage: Eukaryota > Metazoa > Arthropoda > Insecta > Orthoptera > Acrididae > Locusta > Locusta migratoria. Next base: position 360,479,709 of record CM048746.1, on the reverse strand, counting down.
TTGTGGATGTGGAACATATCTCTCTCTCTCTTTTACAAGTTGATAATATAATATTACTAATATAGGTACATACACTTTGTACACACTGACAATATAATAATAGTATGAATACAGATACAGGCATCATTTTGTACTATGGTAATTTGGAAGAATCCATGTACATCAAAGGAAACGGCATTGCGATCCATATATAGCAAACGTTTGACTCTCGCTTCACTACCAATGACGGAAAACTGAAATGGCGGAACAGCTGATTTATGTAGCTAATTACGATGTTGTTTTTTGACTGATGATTTTATGAAATTTTGGCTTATCTGAAGACAGGAATATAACCCGTTAGATTTGGCCTGTGTCATTGGCATGTTGTAGTGTATGTTCATATTTGTAGGTGGTGTGAGTAATTATGTTGTGGCCAATTATTATCTACAATACATAAGTATTAAAATATTATCCCATATAAATGTTTTCCGATATTGTGATTACGTCATGGGTTAAAGCTTATGGGTGGTATCCCTGTCTTTCTTCAGTTATGCCGATATTTCGGTAATTTCCAAGAACGCTTGCAATCAAAGGACCTCAGCCTGAAATGATATACCTCTAACTTACAACTACAAATCGATTGTGTGTTTCTTAAGCGGATATTCGAGCACTACGCACTCTCACATACTAGAAAACAAACGGGTCAAATCTAGTCTCCGATACCACTTTAACCAATGACGTCATGTTTTACGTCATTCCATCCTGCCCGCGTCTTCAATACTCACTGTTTACGTGTCTGATATTTTTGAAGACACCTAGGTGGCCTTGTATTATCCTTTTGGTGTTATTCTATTTTTGCAAGGTTTAGGTCTTGTTTGACGTATAGCTAACCTAACTTTCAATTTAAAGAAGTTATCTGTAGCATAGCTCTAAGAAGCGAAAATTATAGAGGGAAACTTTCCCGGTGGGATAAACAAAAATAAAAATAGAAAAGAGATGACTTACCAAAAGGACCGGCTCGTCGAGAGAAACAAATAAAAAACAAATAAAATAAAATAAAATAAAATAAAAATAAATAAAATAAAATAAAAATAAAATCACACACAAAAGCTTGTGATTTTATTTGTTTTTTATTTGTTTCTCTCGACGAGCCGGTCCTTTTGGTAAGTCATCTCTTTTCTATTTTTATTTTTGTTTATAGCTCTAAGAAGGTTAGGTATAGATTAAACAAGAAGTTTTTTTTAAGTATGTGAGGGTGCGTAGAGCCCGAATCTCCGGTTCATAAACACTCAATCGATTTATAGTTGTATGTTCGACATAAATATTTCAGGCCGTACAACTTCGAGGCAAGCTTTTATTTAAAATTACCTAATTATTGAAAGTATTTTGAAGGGATGGTATTATTAAGTAGATTTGACCTATTTAAGAGAAATCTATCTATCGATACCATGTTGTGGTAAATACGTGTTTGTAGTATCTCTTGATTATGTATGACATCATTGCTCAAGGCGGTATTGGAGACTGGGAGTTTATCCAAACAAACTTCTTGTTTAACCTTTACCTAACTTTCACTTTTAAAAAAAGTTATCTGTAGTGTAGCCTTAAGAAGGTTAAGTAATAGGTCAAACAAGAAGTTTCTGTTTATTTATTTATTTTTTAGTCCATGAGGGCGCATAGCACCCGAATCTCCACTTAAGAAGCAATAAATCATTTACTGTTGCATGTTTGATAAATACCATTCCTGGAAATTACCGATATTTCTTACGACTTTTCAAATGGCAACCACATATTGAGTCGGAAAAGTACAAGAAAATGTCACAAATTTAACACAATCAAGAATGCAATTTAAATAAACTGCTTCTTGCTTGTCATCAAATGTGGAGCAAGAATCGAACATTGAATATATATCAATCGCAATGCCGTTTCCTTCGATGCACACAGAATCTTCCAAATTACAGGTTCTATTTAAGAATTCATCAGTGGAGTAGAAGGAGTTGGCCACTAGAAAGTCTTTTAGGCTCCTCTTAAACTGATCTTTATTTGTAGCTAAATTTTGTATGGTTGTTGCTAAATTATTGAAAATATGTGTTCCTGAGTAGTGGACCCATTTTTGAACTGAAGTAAGTGCTTTTAAGTCCTAGTGTAGATCATGTTTGTTCCTGGTACTGTAGGTATGAACTGAGCTGTTTGTTGGGAAATGGAATATATTATTTAGACAAATTTCATTAAGGAATAAATATACTGAGAGGCAGTAGTTTATATACCCAGTTCTTTGAAGAGGCTTCTGCAGGATGTTGGTGAATTTACACCACAAATAATATGTATTACATGATTTTGCTTCACTTGAACAGTTACCCCAAAATATTTTACCATATGCCATTACGGAATGAAAGTAAGCAAAGTATGCAAGCTTTTTTATTTTTATGTCTCCTATGTCTGATGCCACTCGTATTGCAAACACAGATTTGTTAAGTCGTTTCTACAGTTCTGTAGTGTGCTCCACCCAACTGATTTTTTTTTTAATCAAGCTGTAATCCCAGGAATTTTATACTGTCAAACTCTTCTATCTGCTCTTCTTCATACTTTATGCATATACTGGATGGGAATCTCTTACATGTTCTGAAGTGCATGTAGTGAGTCTTTTCAAAGTTTAATGTCAATGAGTTGGCTTTAAACTATTTTTTAATGTTAATGAAAATATAATTAGCAGACCTTTCTAAAACTAAGCTTGAATGCTATTTATTGCAATACTTGTATCATCTGCAAACAAAATGCACTCTGCTTCTGGCAGTGTAACTGATGAGAGGTCATTAATGTACTGAAGAAAAAGCAATGGCCCTAAGATGGATCCTTGTGGAACACCACATGTAATATCATCGCAATCCAGTGATAACTGTTGGCTTAATTCACTAGTCACTTGCAATGACACCCTTTGTTTTCTGTTAGCAAGGTATGAATTGAACTATTTTCCAGCAATTCCTGTGACACCATAAAATTCTAATTTACTTAAAAGAATGTTATGGTTCACACAATCAAATGCTTTTGATAAATCACAGAAAATACCTGCAACTTGTAATTTATAATCTAAAGAATTAAATACATTCTCACTGTAGGTGTAAATAACCTTATCGATATCCGAACTGTTCAGAAATACAAACTGACTAGACAATATGTCATTTGAGGTTACTATGTCATTTGAGGTTAGGTGGTTGAGAAGCTACTTGTACATTACCTTTTCTAGAATTTCTGAGAATGCTGGTAAATGTGAAATCAGTCTTTAGTTTGATGGTATCTCCTTATCCCCTTTCTTGAATAGAGGTTTAATATCCACATATTTTAACCAATCAGGAAATGTTCCAGTCATAATAGACTGGTTACACAAATAACTTAAAATTGTGCTAAATTCACAAGAGCATGCTTTAAATAATGTTGTTGATATTTTTTGTAACCACTAGAATGTTTTGTTTTTAAAGATTTTATTATAGAAGTTATTTCTTGTAGTGAATTGAGTGACATATTCATGTTCCTGAAGTTATTTGTAAATGCTAGTTTCAAATATTCAAGGGCATTATTTACTGACCCTGACAATCCCATACTATCAGTAACAAATATAAAGTAATTGTTAAATAGATTTGCCACACTATACCCATCAGTTACTAATATACTTTTATTACTATCTGCTCCTGTTCCTTTCTGTTTTACGTCTTCTCTTTCACTATATCTCATATTGATTTTATTTTATTGTCCGATTCTGCTCTTTTTCTCATAGTGCATTTATTTAGATGTTTGAATTACTTTTTAAAATATTTTACAGTATTCCTTATGTTTAACTGTCATCACTGAAACTGCTCTTAGCTGTTAGATACAGTTTCCTTTTTGTCTTGCATGAAATCTTTATTCCTTGTGCAATCCATGGTTTTATTATAGACTTCTGTTTAATTTGACAACAATGGAAATAATGTTAATAATATGTAGTTAGGGAACAATTCACCATAAAGACGAACATTGAGCCGCCAACAGACACAAATAAAAGACACACATAAACACAAACACAATTCTAAATTTTTGGCCTTGGCCTTCCTCAGAAATAGAACACTCATCCACATGATCACTCAGGCACTCTCCTCCACTTGCGTCAGCCATCTCTGGCCACCCAACACAGTCTCAACTGTGTTGAGACTCTTTTGGGCAGCCAGAGAAGGCTGATATGTGTGGATAAGTGTTCTATTACTGATGAAGGCCGCGGCCGAAAATGTACAATTGTGTGTGTGTGTGTGTTTGTGTGTCTTTCATTTGTGTGTGTCGGCGGCTCAATGTTTGTCTTTACGGTGAGTTGTTCCCTATCTGTTTAATTACACTACTTTCTTGTATGTAGATTTAGCAGTGTTCATAATCCTAAAAGAAGGACCTGCATATCATGATTTCATAAGCCATTATATTGGTTTTATGATACGATTTTGTTCCTTTGATTTGTCTATAAAAATATTATCAATGGCTGCCCTAGATGATGTGGTTATCCTAGTTGGAAAGGTTACAATATGAGTTAGATTGAAAGACAATATTGCTGACTTCAGTAAATGTTTACTGGGAGAGTGAATAATAAAATCTGTATTAAAGTCAACAGCAACCAAGATTTCTTTGTTTCTTCCTGTTAAATAATCTAATAGAGCTTCTGGATGATTTAAGAATAGATTAAAATTTCCCGCAGGTACTTGGTAAATAGTTACTGTTATATAGCATCTGTTTCGGAACTCTACTTCTGTTGCACAAGCTTCGAAATGCTGCTCCAGACAGAATTTATTTATATCAATATTCTCGAATTTATAGCAGTTTTTAATAAATGTGGCAACTCCTCCTCCCTCCATATCTACTCTACTGAAATATGAAGCTAAATGAAATCCTTGAATATTTAACATATCTATACCAGTGGTCACATGCTGTTCAGAGAGGCAAATTATGTCAATAGGGTTAGAGGACTCTTTCATCAATACAAATGAGTAGTTCATCCAGTTTATTTCAGAATCCTGGGATGTTCTGATGTAATAAAGATAACTGATATTGCATACTAATGGTTGAACAAAGATTTGCCGGCAGATTCTGAGTACTTTCTGTTAAACATTGTTTGCTAAAATCTATCTCCTGTTTATATTTTCTCAAACTGAGAGTGTTCTCCAAGCTCTCTCAAAACTGGTTTTCTTTCCCCCCTCCCCATCCTAAAAAAGGCATCCTTGTGACACCTGTAACCACTGGTATTTTACCATTTGTGACAGTGCCCCCCCCCCTCCCGTAAATTACTTGCAATCAACCCAGACAGTTTTCCCTTCTTTTTCCTGTTGAGGTGAAGGGCATGCCTAGTATAGTCCCACGTACAGATAGCATCCACAGAAATTAAACCAATATGGGACATGAGCAACCGATCCAGCTCCAAGTTCACTCTCCTGATAGAAGAGATCAAATGAGGCTGATCATGGCGTCTCAAAAATCCCACACTAGTGTGCTTCGTTGCTGATGCTAACTTCACCAGGTCACTCTCAGGAATATTCAGAGTCTTTGTCAATGCTGTTTCCCAGACCACCTACTATAACTACGGTATCCTCCTTTGTGAAATTTTTGCATAAAGAACCTATATCCTCTGTTACCTGTCCCAGACCCGCATTTGGTTTGAATAAGTTTGTGACCCGGTACTCTGGACCTAGCTCTTAGTTGGTAGTAGTTGGCCAACACCTCTACCATGAGAGCTACCTAACAACAAGACTTTCTTTCTTTTTACAAATTTCCCTACATTTTTCAAATCCTTCTTGAAAGTTTGTTGTGCCCTTTCTACAGCTTCAGCTAGATGAGGCTCATCCGATTCTGACTGAGGCAGAGTAATGACAGAGCTGTCTGAAACTGTCCTGTGCCTGTTCCCCCTGTTACCTGTTGCTACTTCCCATCGCTGTTCACCCTTCTCCCTCTTTAACCTGCTCAGGTTCTCCCTTGCCTTATCTAATTCAGCTGAAGAGCTGCAATTTTCCTCTCCTGCTGCACTATTTTCCTATCTCTAGTGCAGATCCTACAAAACCATTGGTGAGCCCAATTTATTTCCCCCTTTCCCGTGCCACTACTTTCGTCCCAATGAAATAACCCACTACAATTATCACACTACACCCCAGAACTAATGAACCTACGACATATCACACCCATGATAGAAATAGAAATCTTAAAAACTCGATTAATTACTTACTAAAACGTAAAAGTTACACCAAGAGGCACTTAGCAAACTGTTCACACAAATTTAAATAGAATAAACTGAAAGGGCACTGAATAAAAAGAACCTTGCCCATGAAAACAAACTCAAAAACTCAGCTACCACCTTCACCATCTTATTACCTAATACAATTCTTTCAATGTCACCTGCTTTCTTAGACTATGCTCCATTACCCTTGGTTTGATCTTGTTAATGTTCATCTTATACACTCATTTCAAGACACTGTCTATTCTGTTCTACTGCTCTTCCAGGTCCCTGACAGAATTACAGTGTCACCAGCAAAATACAGAGTTTATATTTATTCTCCCTAAAGTTTAAATTGCTTCTCCTAATTTATCCTTGCTCTCCTGTACAAATTGCTCAATGTACAAATTGAAAAATGTTGGGGAAAGGTTATAACTCTGTCTTACTCTCTCCCCAATCTATGTTTCCCTTTTATGCTCTTCAACTCTTTTATAACTACTGTCTGATTTTAGTACAGTTGTAAATAACCTTATGTTCCCTATATTTTATCCCTGCTGACTTCAGAATTGGAAAAAGTGTATTCTAGTCAAAATCTACAAAATATAGGATTGTAGGTTTGCCTTTCCTTAATCTATCTTCTAAGATAAGTCGTAATGTGAATATTGCCTTGCATGTTCCTACATTTCTTCCGAACCCATAGTGATCGTTTCCGAGGTTGTCTTCTACCGCCTTTTCCATTCTTCTCAAAATAAGCCGTGTGTGTGTGTGTGTGTTTGTAAAAATAAAGATCGGTTGACTTACCCAAAGCACGGGCTCGCCAATGGTCACAAAAAACACAAATAAAAACACACACAAACAAACAATCAAGCTTTCGCAACCGTTGGTCGCTTTGTCAGGAAAAGAGGAAGGAAGGAGGGGAAAAAGGGAAGGATGCGGGTTTTAAGGTAGTGGATGAGGGCTCATTCCAATCCCGGGAGTGGGAGGAAGGTAAACAAATACACACACACACACACACACACACACACACACACGCACACGCAAACACACCTAGGCAGACATTTGTAGAAAGCTTTCTACAAAAAGAGATGCTGTACTAAGAGAAGAATTTGCCAGAGCAATATATATATGTCCCTCTTATTTTTCTGTAGGCGGTCTCTATTATTCCCCTACTTTAAACATTCATTTCCAGACTTGGATTTGCCTTCTAACACTCCTGCTTAGCCATTTTGCACTTTCTGTTAATCTCATTTCTTAGTACTCTTTACTCCACTTTTAACTGCTTCAGTCTCCTTTCAGCAATTAAATTCATTCTTACCAGTGGTATCTTAAGGATTTTTTAAATTCTTGCCTTACTACTCATTTGGTGCTCTGCTGCTTTCACTATTTCATCTCTCAAAGCTACTTATTCATCTTCTACTGTGATACTCCCTCTATTTTTGACAATTGCGTAAAGGTCCCTCTGAAATTTTGAAGAACCTCAGGTTCCTCTAATTTATCCAGGTCCCATCTCATTTTCATACCTTTTTGCAGTTATTATATTCTTATATGTTTAAATGTCCACTTATTCCTATATTTTAAATTCACACTTTTTACTGAAACGATTAACAATATAAACAGATCTAACCCATTTCTTTAAAAGAGGTTAACATTGACCCTGTCTTCTTTTTATTGCCTCAGGGAAAACATTGTCCTTTAAAATAAAATGGTGCAAAGTATTAGTGTAATTCGTAATAATTGTTTACAAGTTAAGTTATTTAGGCAATACATTTAGATTAATGGAAATTTGGTAGTAATATTTATGGGGCCAGTGTTACCCCTGAAAGGGGAGGGGGAGGGGGGGAGAAGATAAGCAGTCAATGTTACCCTATTTTAAAGAAATGTGAATTTTTAATTGTCGAAAACTTTTACGAAACACCCAGTTTTTAATAACTGAGATTATTTTCAGGGGTAATGTTGTTATTACCCTACAGTAACATTTGTCCCAGGACCATAAGGCATGTGATCAAAACAAAACAAATGATTGGTGATTAAGGTAACCCTGCATCATGGTGTAACATTGACCCTTTTTATTTGCTGCTGCTGTTGCTGTTTTCTTTTCTTTTTACTTCCAATAGCATATGAAAAATACAACACACAGAGTGCACCATGAGTGTTTGCAAAAGAAGCAATATCGAATAATAAAATCACTATGAATAGAAGTAGATATAGACCTATGCAAAAGATATTCTACAAAATCATCAATGGTCCATTTTCCAAGGGTGGTTCTCTACTGTTTGGCCATGATAACTTGACGATTCACACGGTTGCTGCTGGGAGCTGCAGGTGGTGTGTCTTGCATGAACGGGAAGGCAGCATCAGCTGCTTGCAGCAGTGCTGGAACTGCTACCCCAACAATGTGTACAGTATTTACTTCACGCCAATGAGCATTGTAACATTGGCAGCACATGTAAATAAATGAATATTTTCAGCTGGTGCTCATTTTTTCCGCTTGTGGCACACCAACAGAATCATCAAGTTATCGTGGCCAAATAGTATGTATCTTTTAGCTGACATTTATCTTGAAATGAAATTATTGACTTCACCAACTTTCACTCAAATTGTTACTTTTCATCCGGCGTAAACCTTGGGCTACACTTCAGATCAGTTTCTCACCACAACCAACATTTCATTGGGGTCATTATCACACTCCATTTGGCTGTAATTTATTGCAGTGTACAACTTTCTAATCAAGAAAATGAATAGTATCTTTCTTAAACTGTAATATAGTAAAATCTGAAAGTTATCTAAAGATGAATAAAATTACTATTACCAGAACCAGTCTGAAAAGGTGCATGTTTTCTTTGCTACTTCTTAGTACATTCACCTGTTGAGATGACTGAGGCTTGAATCCAGCACTTTGTGTTTGTGCATTTTGCTTGTATCAAACGGGCAATATGGAAGGGTTCAATTCCTTCTGTCTCCTTTGATCCATGACACGATCGTCATGGTGGAAGTCCCTAATTCAAGTATATGCAGTATTGACCAAAACAACAAAAAGTGTGGAAAACAAACATAACAAAAACATCATCTTCATACATACTCCACAGTCCACTGTAAGGTGCGTGGTGGAGGGTACACTGTATCTCTACTAGGCATTTCTTTTCCTCTTCCATTCCCAAATGGAATGAGGAAAAAAAGAATGCTTATATGCCTCCGTATGAGACCTAATTTCGCTTATCTTCTCTTTGTGATCATTATGCGAAATGTAAGTAGTTGGCAGGAAGATTTTCTGCACTCAGCTTCAACAGAATTTCTTGAAAATAATGTTGTCTTTTTTCCAGCGATTTCCATTTGAGTTCCTGGAGCATTTCTGTGACACTCGTGCATTGGTCAAACCTGCCAGTAACGAATCTAGTTGCTCGCCTCTGAACTGCTTCTATGTCTTCCTATAAACTGATCTGCTGCGGGTCCCAAACACTTGAGCAATACTCAAGACGTGCTTGTACAGATTTTTCATACAGGGTCTCCTTTACAGATAAAGTACATCTTCCCAAAAATTCTCCCAATAAACCAAAGTCGGCTGTCTGCCTATTCTCAACTGTCCTCACATGTTTGTTTCATTTCATATCGCTCTGCAATGTTACGCCTAGATATTTGAATGATGCGACTCCATCAAGAAGCTCACTAATGCTACTAATGCTGTACTCGAACATTACGGGATTATCTCTCCTACTCAAGTGCATCACCTTACATTTTTCTACATTGAGAGCTAGCTGCCATTCTTCGCACCAATTAGAAATGTTGACTAAGTCATCCTGTACGCTATTACAGTCAAATAAAGATGACACCCTCCCATACCCCACAGCATCATCAGCAAACAGCCTCAAATTACAAGTTACTCTGTCCATCAAATCATTTATATAGATAGAAAATAATAGCAGTCCTGTCACACTCCCCTGGGGCACGCCCGACGATACACTCGTCTCTGGTGAACACTCGCTGTCAAGAACAGTGTACTGCGTTCCAGTCACAAATCTGTGAATCTGTTCCATATTCTCGTATTTGCAGTCAACATTCCGTTTGCTTTCTACTATTACTGCCCCGGAATGATCCACGAGTGACTGGATAGTGGACTTTGACCCACTTACTGATTTTACAGAGGACCAGAATTTTTTCAGGTTCTCAGAAAGATCTTTTGCTAAGGTGTTGTTAGGATAATTATTGTATGCTTTGTACATCAATTGTTGTATAGACTCTCGATTCTCTACTAACTTTTGCCTGTAATCATTTGTGTGTTCTTTTTTTAACAGAGAGTGCAACAGCTTTTGCTTTCTCAGTACCTTTCTAACGTTATTATTATACCATGGTGGATCTTTTCCATCCTTAATCAACTTTACAGGCACATATTTCTCTAACCCTCTATTTACAATGTATTTAAATTTAATCCACAATTCCTCTAAATCCACTATACCGGATCTAAACGATGTCCATTCATTTTCTGAGAGAGATCCTAATAATTGCTTATTGGCTCTTCCTAACAAAAACATGCTCCTAGCCTTCTTGATTGGTTTATGAACTTTGGTCACTATGATGATATTATGATCACTAACTCTGGTTTCTACACAGACATCATTAATAAGTTAATAAGGTCAGGCCTGCTCATAGCTATAAGGTCTAAGATATTTCTATTGCATATGGGTTGCCAGTTTAACTGCTCAAGACAGTTTTTGAAGCAATTAATGACTTCATTTCATTCATAAAACTACTTAAACAAAGACACTATTTTCACACATGACATCATTTAGAGCTTAGCAATCAGGTAAAGGAAGTAATTACTGCCTTTTGAAAAGCATTTGATTCAGTGCTACTCCATTGCTTATTAACAAAAGTAGAATTGTATGGAGTACAAAATGAAATCTGTGACAATGTTGAGGAATTTCATGTAGTTAATATGCTGTAAATTATCTTAGTTGTGAGTCATTGTCATATGTAGGCTTAGCTGCCAGGATGCCACACATAAACTTGTAGGGGTCCTCACTTTTTATGTTGTTTAGCAATGACCTGGCAAATCTCATTCTGTCGCGGCGGAGCGGCCGAGCGCATTGAGGCGCTATGCTATGATGCATGAGGTCGTTCCCCGGCGGGGGTTTGAATATCTCCTGGGGCATAGATGTTCATGCTGCCTTTAGTATAAGTTAGTTCATAAGTAGTTTGTAAGTTTAGGGACTGATGACCCTGCAGTTAAGTCCCATAAGCTTAACAAACATTTGAACAGTTTGAAACCTCAGGCTTTTTCAGAAGGGGCATTATCATTCTTGCAGTACCTATGGTATTGTAAAAGCTGTATCAATGTTAGGAAAATAAAAAGAAGTAGTCCTGCAAAGATTGGCAACTTTCTTTAAATATTAAAAGAAATTTGGAATTTTCGATAATTTCCAATGATGCTTGCAACTGAAGTATCTCAACCTGAAATGATATATATTGAATAAGCAACTATAAATCAATTACGCGGGAATAGGTGCACGAGATGACAAAATATGAATGTTTACATTTTTTACAGCAGAATCATGACACATTCATAGAATTTTCGTAGAAATTTGTTGAATATTTCTGATGATGTACACTGTAATGTCGCATATGTGTTAGGTATCCTTCTAGTATATATTTCTGAGATGAGCGAGGAAGAAAGATCAGTAATTTTATTTGTATAAATAGAATGGCTCATCTGAAGATGAGGATACCGCCCGTCGGCTTTACCCTGTGGCATCGGCTGTTGTCTTTGTGTGTGTGTGTGTGTGTGTGTGTGTGTGTGTGTGTGTGTGTGTAGGTGGTGTGAGTAATAATGTGGTGGCTGAGTTAAAGAGAATAGTTTGTTTACAAGCAGGACATAGATTACAGATTAAGCTTTTGTGTTTAAAAAGTGATCTGGAGCTTCACTCTGGTAGTGAGGTATAGGTTAACAAAGAGGGTTTTTTCTTTCTTCTGCAAGAGTGCCGAAGGCGCAAATTTTTGGGCTGAGGCCTGTGATCGATGGTACATTCTGTTGTGGTAATATGTAATTTATGAGGATAACTACAGATTATTTATTATCTGAGTCGCAAAATGGGTATGACAGTTTTACTTTTTCATAAGTCTCACATGAATAGCCGCATAATATATTTATAGTTGCATGTTCAATATATATTGTTTCAGGCCAAGATTTCGATTGCAAGTATTCTTGGAAATTACCAAATTATGAATAATGGAAAATAGATAGTCACATTCACACAACTTAAATTTTCAGCCATGTCCTTCATCAGAAAAAGAAACTACTTTAAGTTGTATGAATGTGATTGTCTATGTTTTTGTGCCTGTGAGAAGCTCAGTGAGCCTCTTTTATTGACATTCTAATCGGAGTTTCCACTGTTAAAATTTGGAATTGGTAGTGATCACTGACATATCAATTCAAACCTTAAGCCTAAATGCTACAAAGAATACAGAATGCTGCAAAATAGTGTAAAGCACAATACTAACATCAGTCTTGTTAGTTATTTTGTGTTCAGCAGCATGAGACCTGTGAATCTGCAAGAATCTCTGTAGCTTGGGTGTTGTTGTTATTGTGTTGTGGTTTTCAGTCCGCTGACTTGTTTGATGCAGCTCTCCACACTACCCTGTCTTGCGCAAGCCTCTTCATCTCCAAATAAGAATGGCAACGTACATCCTTTTGGATCTGCTTACTGTATTCATCCCTCGGTCTCCCTCTACAATGCCATACACTTTACAGTATTTTTTCAGAGTATAGATATAAAAATAAATTATTGAAGGAATGTGTGTGCTTGACATAATTCAAGCTGGGGTTGCGATCTAATATTTTTAATGGGAATCTGCATATGCAGATTTCCATTATTTAAGTGAGCTTGTTTTGTCGTTATCATTTGTATGACCATTTCAATTGATATTTTTGCTGTGGTATTTTTGTGTAGTAAATTTTACTTTTGCTCTCCTCCAACAGATACTGACTATAGCTGTGTTTGTTGCATGGGCTTCTGTAATAGCTACTGGTTATTATATATCAGACCGCAATTTACGAAAAACTCATCTAATGTGTTGAACTTCTCATAACATTCAAGGACATGGCATTTTCTGCTGATGCTGCTGCCTTCCAGGTTCAGGTAAGTTATTATTATTATTATTATTATTATTATTGTAAAAAATTAACCACTAATTTTAGTCACATGTTGTTTTAAAAGTGTATAGTAGTTACTTGTCAATACATTCAAATAAGATAAGTACAGTTTTATTTTCCCATTTACAAGTACTATCTGTACACAGCAAGATCTCACAGTAGCGAAAACATTAGACTCTCCTTTGGGTGGGTTTGTCTGTGTCCTCATACTACCATCCATGTTTAGGTTTTCTCTTAGTCACCTAGAGTGACTGATCCAGGATTGTTACTTTGAAAATAACATGGGCAATTACTTTCTCTATCCTTATCTAAAGTAAGTTTGTTCTACCTGTAACAACATTATTGTTGATGAACTGTTGAACATCAAACAACCTTCCATTTACACAGTGTATACATGGGAGCTATCAGGGGCAGAAGCTGCAATCTTTATCCAGCCCATAGACTACTCCAGAGATCGGGGGGGGGGGGGGGGGAAGGGGTTTGTTATGGAGTAGGCTCTGTATGTGTGCATTTATTTCAGTGTTGGTGCATGACATTGTTGTGATATGTGAAGAACTGCTTTGATAACCTTTCTTGCCCAAACCCTGCATATTAAAAGATACATGTTGTTTAGTAGTTGCTTCTGCTTTTAATAATGACTGATAATAACAGTAGGCTGTGTCTCAATGCAAAACACTAGTGGATTGAAGTCCTATCGGTTAAGATATAGAGCTGAGGATTTCAGAAAATGTTTACAGCTTATAAGAATATAGTAACCTGGAGCACAATTAAACATGTCTGGTCCATCATTTGATGAAATACTGAAAGGCACTTATGATTTAAATGAAAACAGAGATCTACATTATCCAAGTAAGACTGCTCTTACAGACAACCTGGATGCAATGGACATGGACACCACAGACCTTCAACGGGTGGCAGCAAGTGACACTGAGGCGCATCATGTCTCTTGATCATTTTCATGCCTCCACAGTCAATAGGCAGCACTTTCCTCCAATGGAATTGCGGCAGTTATTTTCCCCACCTGGCAGAGTTCAAACAACTTTCTAGTACTTCACATGTACTATGTGTTGCCCTCCAGGAAATCTGGTTTCCGGCAATGCGAACCCCAGCCCTTTGTGACTATCAGAGGTTTTACAAGAATCGTCTTGCCTATGACAGAGCATCCGGTGGCTTTTCCATTCATGTCATCAACTCTGTCTACAGTGAAGCTGTGCCCCTTCAAACACCTTTGGAGGCCATGACTGTTCGGATCAGGACACCACTAGCTCTAACCACCTGCAGTGTATATCTTCCAAAAGATGGTGATGTACCCTGCCATGTGTTAGCTGCACTGATTGCTCAGCTCCCCCAACTTTCCTCATGACGGGCGATTTCAATGCCCATTACCCTTTGTGGGGTGGAAACATGACTACTGGGCGAGGTGTGGAGGTTGTACATCTTGTTTCCCATCTCGACCTTTGCACTCTAAATACAGGTGCTTCCACACATTTCAGTGTGGCACATGGCACCTAATCGGCCATAGATCTATCTGTTTGGAGCCTTGGCCTCGTACCATCTCTTCATTGGAAAGTGCATGACGACTTGTGTGGCAGTGACCACTACCCGATTTTTCTGTCACTGTCCCAGCGTGATTGCCCTAGCCATTTGCCCTGTTAGGCTCTTAACAAAGTTGACTGGGATGCATTCCAAACTGCTGCCACAGTTAGAGCTTTGCCAGATAATAATATTGATGTGGTGGTCGACAATTTCACACAAGTCATTGTCTCTGCAGCTCAGTCTGCAATCCCCTCGTCTTCGGGTTCCTTCCGGTAGAGGACCATGCCCCCGTGGTCGCCGGAAATTGCTGAAGCAATCAGGGAACCTAGGTGAGCTCTTCAGCGTCATAAACGGCACTCATCAGTGACTAACCTCATCGCTTTCAAGCGACTCCATACCAAGACTCGGCAACTAATAAAAAGAATGTTGGGAGAGGTATGTCTCTACCTTAGGTTCTCATATCTCTCCATCTCAGGTGTGGACTAAGATCAGGTGCCTCTATAGCCACCAGACTCCTGTTGGAGTTCCTGGTCTCCCTTTCCATGGGGCTGTGTTTACAGACCCAAGTGTGGTCGCTGAACATCTTGCTGATCACTTCGCTCGGTGCTCTGCATCTGCTAACTAGTGCAGCATTTTGCTTCCGCATGGAGCGTGTGGAGTGACAGCGCCTCTCCTTTGTAACGTGCTGTCAGGAGTCTTACAGCACCCCATTCACTGAAAGTGAGCTGCTTAGTGCCTTGGCAAATTGCCCAGATACAGCTCCCGGCCCCAACTATGTCCATGCGCAGATGCTGAAACATCTCTCGCGGAATTCTCAGCGCCACGTACTTGCCATCTTCAACCACATTTGAGGTGGTGGCGAGTTTCCGTCCCAGTGGTGGGAAGCTGTTGTCATACTGGTGCTGAAGCCTGGCAGGGACCTACTGGAGGTTGACAGTTATCGCCCCATCTGCCTGACCAAAATTCTGTGCAAGTTGCTCGAACGTATGGTCACATGTTGCTTGGATTGGGTGATTGAGTCATGGGGCCTTCTGGTGCCGTCACAGGTTGGATTTCGTCAGGGTCGTTCTACCACATATAATCTGGTGTGCCTAGAGTCTGCGGTTCGAACAGCTTTTTCCCGTCGCCAACACCTCATTGCATTCTTCTTTGACTTTCAGAAGGCCTACAATACCACATGGCGGCATCGCATCCTTGCTATACTGCATGTTTCGGGTCCAAGTCGGTGTTGCCCATAGTTCACCCCACGTCCAAGAAAATGGGGTCTCACAGGGGTCTATGCTGAGTGTCTTGCTGTTTTTGGTGGGCGTTAATGGCTTGGCTGCACCTGTGGGGTCATCGGTTTCTCCTTCCCTGTATGCCGATAATTTTTTCATATCGTTCTGCTCCACCTCAACAAGTACTGCTGAACGCCGGCTCCAGGCGGCCATCCACAAGGTTCAAGTGTGGACCCTGCACCATGGCTTCCAGTTTTCTGCCGGCAAAACACATGTGATGCACTTCTGTCGGCGTCGGACAGTCCACCCCCACCCTGAACTATATCTTGACGGCCAACTACTTCCTGTTGTGGACACTCACCGGTTCCTGAAACGGGATTGCGGGCACCATCTCAACGCCCTTCGATGTCTGGATCATACCACATGGGGGGGGGGGGGGGCGGCTGATCGCTCCTCCACCCTGCTGCGGCTGTATACAGCCATGGTGCAATCCCAGTTAGACTTTGGGTGTCTCGCTTATGGCTTTGTGTCGCCTTTGGCGTTGTGCTTGTTGGACCCCATCCACCACTGTGGGGTTTGCATTGTGACGGGAGCCTTCCGAACCAGCCCTGTGTCCAGTCTACTTGCAGAGGTCGGGGTCCCCCCCCCCCCCCCCGCCCATTACGGGGCTGCCGCCAACACATGTTAGCAGCATATGCAGCCCGAGTGTATAGCTCACCAGGACACCCGAACTACCGCCTTCTTTTTACTAATGTTGCCACCCATAACCAACAGCAGTGACCTAGGTCAGGACACATGATAGCCGTCCACGTGCAGTCCCTCCTGTGGGGGCTTGAGTCCTATCCTCTTCCACCTCCATCTCGGGCCCATTCACGTACACCTCCATGGTGCCTGCCAAGGCCGTGTCTTTGTTTAGACTTGGCCCATGGGCACAAGGATTCAGTTCCGCCTGCGGCTCTCCGTCGCCAAGTTTTTGCGGTTGTTGCTGAGCACCCCAGCTATGACATAGTTTATTCGGATGGCTCGTTGGTAAATGGCCATGTTGGCTTTGCCTGCGTCCATGACAATCACGTTGACCAGTGGTCTCTGACAGAGGGCTGCAGTGTTTATACTGTGGAAATGGTAGCCATTTTCCGTGCTCTCGAGCATATGCGTTCCTGCTCAGGTGAGTCTTTCCTTCTCTGTAGCGACTTCTTGAGCAGCCTACACTCTCTAGACCGGTGCTACCCGCATTTCCCGTTGGTGGTGGCTATCCAAGAGACTGTTTTTGCCCTTGGTCGATCTGGTAGATCAGTGGTGTTTCTTTGGCCTCTGGCATCCCAGGCAACAAACTTGTCGATAAGCTTGCCATACAGGCTGTCAATGCCTCTGTCGAGATCGCCCTTCTGACCTCTGGTCTCTGGTCGATGCTGCGACGTAGGGCTGTGGACTTTGGGCTACTGACCACACCCAACACACTAAGGGCTATTAAGGAGACTACGGCAGAGGGGCAATCCTCCATGTGGTCTTCCCACCAGGACTCAGTAGTCCTGTGTCGGCTCCACATTGGCCACACAAGGTTGATCCATGGCCATATCCTCAGTGGTGCGAAACCGCCCCAGTATCACTGTGGCTCACACTTGACAGTGGCCCACATATTGCTGGCCTGTTCTCTTTTAGCCACCTTGTGGCAGGGTTTTAATCATCCTAGGGTTTTATCTCATGTTTTATGTGACAATGTCACAATGGCAGATTTAGTTTTACATTTTATTCATGCTGGGGGTTTTTATCACTCTCTTTGAAGCTTTGCTTCATTCCCCCATTTGTGCTCCTCATGATAGGGGACTATCTTGTGTTTCTATGTGGTTGGCCATTCTTCTTTTTTATCTCATGGTCAGTTAACTGCAGTCTTCTTCGCCGGCCGAGGGGACTGAGGCGCTCCAGTCACGGTCTGCACGGCCACTACGGTCGGGGGTTCAAATCCCCCCCCCCCCTCGGGCATGGATATTTGTGCCATCCATAGTCTTAGCTAGTTCATAAGTAGTTTGTAAGCTTAAGGACTGATGATCCCGTAGTTAAGTCCCATAAGTTATATAAACATTTCAACTGCAGTCTTCCCTGTAGTTGTTGTGTATTTCTGTGTGTTTGCCCCATTTTTTGTTTGTCTTGCAGTCTTCATTGACATTTTACTACCTGAGTGGGATTTACCTCCCATTGCTGTTTCCCATTTCTGGCGCTTTTATTTTGGAGGCGCTTTTATTTTGTATTGGTGCTTTTCTTGTAGCACTCTGTGATAGATTGGGGGACTGCTGACCTCCCCCTAAAATAAAACAAACCAACCGACAAACAAAACTTTTAAAACTAGTCGATGAAACCCTTCAGGCTAAATCAAACAAAAATACACAGTTGAAATCAAATATGTCTTTTACCCTGTACAGCTCAAACATATACAGTGATAGCAGACACCCATCCCCCTCTCCCCCCCCCCCCCCCCAACAACCACCACACAAATACAGACAATAGCCTACAAAAAATAAACACATTTGATTACTGGTGGAAATTCTCCACTAAGATGTTGAAATATTCTTCAAAAGAGATATATTGGCTGGCCAGTACTTCCCTTAGTTCTGTAACGCTGATAGTTACATAATAATAATAATAATAATATAATAATGAAAATGGATTTGAAAAAATAGACACTAACTTTTGGAACAGTGTTCCTTCATCAGGTAGTAGAGAAGGAAAGAACAGGGAACAGAAGGGGAATGTTATTCACGACTTGGGTCATGAGGTGATAAACACAATCCTCCAAACCATGTCTATCTCTCCTCCCCAGGAAACTAATCCCAACTCACCTACAATATTGCCAAACAGAGTTTAAAAGATAACTGTGCCATTTATGAGTCTATTTGGAGTTTGAGTAATGTCATCTTGCCAGCAGCTTCTTTGGCATAACCACCTTCTTTGGGATCCTCTGACAGAAGACAGTCCATTGCTGGAGCCTCAAAATTATTGTGCAGCCCTCCTTGCCATAAACGGCATCCATCTCCTGACCTCATCCTGGCCTTTAAACAGTGTCAAATGGTCTGTATCTTTGTAAATGTCAGAAATATTTTTTTTAGGAACAATATTTTGCTGCCATAAGGCTGCATACTCTCCTGTTGACTTTGCTTATATTCACACAGGATATACTCATTGCTGGATGGCTCATTCTTTCCACTGAGGATTTCTAGCCTTCTCTCATACTCCTTAGCTTATCTATTCTTGCACTTTTAAGTCCCTCCTCATCTGTAGTGTCTCCTTGAACAATTCAAAGCTCTGTTATCTAGGATTTTCTTTAAGTCCTCAAACAATGTTGTCCTGAGTGCTATTCGCCTGGACCCCAGGCTTGTTGGGATCCCAGCAAATGAACCCGCTGACTGATTGGTTATCGGCAAACTGACTCTTGTGGTTGGTATTCCAGTACCAGATCTTTGGTCTTGCCAAGTTCTGAGGATCCAGAACACCAAATTGTACATGCTGATTTTGCTGAACAAATTTATGTTATGTTTACAATAAAAGAAAGAAAGAAAAAGAATTATCTTCTCCCTCCTTCCCTTCCTCTTTCTCTCTGGCAGCAAAGCTAATGAAAAACTTAAAAAAACTTCTCTCGTTTAAATGCTTCTTTCACTTGTCATGCCTGTTGGTCATGTCACTTTCCTTCGTCTTCCATTAGTTATGTTTCTCTCACATTCTTCTTACTGGTACTTTCTATGTGTCACTCCTTTTCTCATGTCCATTGATACCATTGCCCTCAGTTTAAATCTACTTAACTGTAACCTGCATACATGTTTTATGTGTATTAAATTTTAAAATTAATTATAATACTAGTTTATAAATTGTTTGATAAGATTTACTGACAATTTTTCAAGACTTTATATTCCTTTATTTCTCTTAATCTGTCATATTTCCAGTTTCACCAGTAATACTAATTGGTAGTTTGAGTACTTAATGATCTATGCATTATTTTTCCTTTTCTATTGTTCTATGATCCTGGATGTCTTTAATGAGAATGATGTATTACTGATTATTACTGACCACATAAATGCAGTGTCTGAAGACTCATTTGCTACGAAATTAGAAGTGTGGTTGAAGAGAGTATGTTTAAGAAAAGATACATTTACCTGATTATTGTCATATAAAATTGGTTCGCTGCAGCTGCTTCATTAATTTATTAAAAAGGACACAGTTTTGTGACCTGTAGTCACATAATCAGGTTTAAGACAATTAAAACTTTAACTAAGAGGTACAGCAGGCTTAACAAAACATAGCCCCCTGTTCCAAAATTTATTCTGATTAAAAAACATTGTGGGTAAGGACCACCTCTGTCAAACAAACCAACAGCATTGTCTGGGTTGTTGTGGAATAGGGCAGTGGCGTGGCTGAAGGCAAACTGACCACCAGGTTATTACACTGACCCATGGAACAAGTATTAATCTAATCTAGATAAAATCAAGCAACATATTAGAAAAGGTTAATTTTACAGCCATAGTTGAAAGGAGCAGTTATTTAACAAAGTTGCGTATGCAAAATACATTGTAAGTACGAACAGTGAAAAAGAAAAGAAAAATCTCAAATAGAACAAGACAATTATTAAAGATAATTTGAGAGTGCCAGACAAACAACAATAAAGATGTGGCAATAAAATGAATTAATAAAATTAGCACTTGAACCTCCATTCAAGAGATGAAGTACTTAATAATAAAAGTAATGACATTCTGGAAGTAAAATTAGAGGAGATTTATAAAACTATATTAGACCCGAAAAGGGGAAAAATATCTGCAGATGTTATTTCATCAATAATTTTATGAAGCTTCAGAAAGGAATACAAAAGGACCTTGGACAATTATTTACATAATTACAGTGGACAAAGACAAGTTTCTGCAACTGGAGCAATGCTGTAACTTTTCCATAAGAAAGAACAGAAGCTAAAGACTTATCAATCTCCATTCAGCATTAGTAATGTCAAGATACTTTGTAGAATCACTAGTGACTTCATTGATGGGTGGGGGTGAGGTTGGATTTTAACTAAGCATAGAAATTAATTCAGATGGCTTCATACTTTTTACCTGTAGTGCAGATAAAACTTCTGACAACTACAGAAAGTTTGACTATGAAGTCTTTTGCTATGGAATCCCCATTTAATAAGTTCTTAGTTTAATAGCCATTTAAAAATCAGATAAAACTCAAGCTATTGGTTATAGTCTCCATTACTGTAATTAGGGGATATGTCTGATTGGAAAACACTAAGGATAGTTTATAAAGCAAGTTTGTAAGTATGCATAAAAAATCAACCATTAAGTATGAAAGCAATATATAATCTGCTCTCTGAACTTAGCAAAGAACTCAGAGAATGGGTTGATATAGCTTTATGCTGTTGAAAATGAGTAGACAGGCAAGACAAGAAATAAACGGAAGTGTGTTTTTGGTAGGACTTTAACAAACTAGGGTTTTCAAATCCAAAATAGTAGTTTGTATGTAACAGAAAGTTTAGCATCAGCATTTATTATCAGTTTTGATAAGCAACACTAAGACATGGACTTAGAATGCAAGAACAATTCAGAAATGAAGATAGCTTGTTAAGCAACTGAGAGATGATCATTGGCAATTACTAGGAAATACAGGGATACAAACAGATTGTAATACATAATAAAGAGTTTGGTGAAACTGGAATGTGTGTGGACAGATCATGTGCCAGACAAATGGATGGTAGATGCTCTTTAATTCTCTGAAGTAAGAGACTGGTAAGTTCAATAGTTGAGATTATAAAATGTGTAAAGAGCAGGATGGATGAGTGTTGCTTGAAAAATTTGTAGGGCAATTTTAGTGTGATGAATATCATGTCACTTATTCTGTGAAATATGAACAACCTTCAACTGTCAATAATACCATGAATGTGGTTCAGTTTTCAGTGTCATGAAAGTTTTGTCACGATTAATGTCAGCTGACTCAATATGAACATGAAGAATCATCTTGTAATCAATCTTTCAGTTTGATTTTAATAAGTAGGCTTATTAACAATGGCTGCTTGTAGTTTTCTTTTTGTAAGAATTTAAATGTAAACTGACATCTGATTCCATTTGTCAACCACACAAACATTGACGTAATTTCTGATGATTCATACCCATTTAAATATTTTCATCCAGGAGCGACTAAAAGCCCTTTATCATCTTGTGCACGAGATTGAAGAAGAAAGAGTAAGGAGCGAACACAACCTTAACAACATTTCTAAAGCACATGACAAAATAAATCAAGAAGAAAAAGTATCTCCGTATTACCAGGTGGGTTCAAATCTGTTCTTTTTAATAATTCCCAGTAACTTTTTTGTTAATGTAACGTGTATACAAGTACTGTATTTTGATCGTCTGAGTTCATGTCAGAATTTGATAATTTAGAATTGTGCTTATATAGACTGCTGTTGTAAGAACTGATTAAATATCTATTATTGGTGGCTTGGAACAATTTATTACTTGTGATGTAATTGCATATCATGTGTGATACACAGTACGGTAGGCAATCACATCATGAGTATTGAAACGCTCAAAGCTGACTATTTCTATATCCAGTCACATCACAAGTAATGAAACTTTCCAAGCTGCTGATATTGGCTACATATTGAACCTCTTCTTACTACAGAAATAGTAAGCTAGCTATTATCATGACTAAAGGTATTTACAAGAATAAAATTAATAATACATTCTACAGAAACTGCAGGACCTTCCAGTACACTACAGGGGGGAGATTCCTTTCAGAACAACAGTTTTTTCTTTTTTCCCCTGCTCAAAGATACTCCACAACTGTTCTTCAGCTGCCAGTTTTTATTGACATGTACACTGTAGAATGTGCAGGTCAACATCTCCTATAATAATGAGGTACTGAAGTAGCTTCATTTAATTCAGCTGCCTGTCCAGGAGCAGTACCCAAACCACATGTCACAATGGAAGTCACTCTGTGTACATAGACACCAAGTGTTATCATTGGTTACAACCCATATTAGCAACTCTGGCTTCTAGTAAAACTAGGGGGACCATGCAGGCAAAGGTAACACCTGAGTTGCTGCTCTACAATGTGTGTAAAACCACTGAGCAAAGCCAAAGGGGCTTCACACAGAGAAGTCCAGAGAGCTTCAACACTAAGAAAAATCACTTCTCAGGTTTCAGCAAGATAGTGGTGTTATTGTTGGTTTTGTATTTTATTTTTCATTTCTTTAATCATGAGAACTTTATGATAATACACCATACAGTAACCTCTCAAGGTTACAAATTCACACACATTATTACTCTTATATCAAATATGAATGTTTTCATCACCACAGGTACGAAGAGCCATTGGCATACAAGATACAAAGTAAGCCTACCAATACGCATTCACGTCACGAGTAATAACTCTCCAAATCATCCGTATTAGCTACAGAACCTAGTCTTAGAGCAATAATAGTTAAGTGAACCATTACCACAAAAAAGGTATCATTATTTATAAATCTAAAATTAACACTTACAGAAAAAGCAGGAGCTTCCAGTACACGGAAGGAAATAACTACTTTCAGAGCGACAGTTTTATTTCTCCTTTTAGACACTCTTTCTAGTTGCCATGTAAAAAAAGTTAAAGCAGTCGTCAATCCAAAGATTGGTTTGAACACAACGGTGCTTTATTAGGCATGGTCCTGTTTGGAGGTGGTATGCCGTTGCCGTTGCCTTCGAACTGACTTATCCAGCCAGTTATAGGGGGACCTACAGTTTAATGGCGGTTCCGAACCATGGTGCTACTCGATATATTTCACATGAGCATTACTGCCAAAAGTGAAAGAAGTGGAAAGTGACAGATAAAAATCCTAGGACCTGGCGGGGATTGAACCCGCGACCTTTGGATTTGCAGTCTGGCACTCTACCACTGTGCAACCGAGGTGCACAGTTGCCATGTATCAGGTGCTAATAGTGACAACTTTTCTTTGCCTTGTATGAGGAACAGTATGTATGTTTCAATGTCACAGCTTTTCTTTGGTTCTTGACCCATAGATTACTTATTCTCAGTTTTTCTATGTCTTCTACAAGTCTCTCCAGAATATCTGCCCTATTTCACATCTTGCTGTACACCCTGTGATGTACTGAAGTCTTGGTCTTTCTGAAACACACGTCTTCCGATATATTTCTTCTCGTTTTACAAT
This sequence comes from Locusta migratoria, assembly GCA_026315105.1. Lineage (NCBI taxonomy): Eukaryota > Metazoa > Arthropoda > Insecta > Orthoptera > Acrididae > Locusta > Locusta migratoria. The sequence continues at coordinate 360,455,440 of CM048746.1, read as the reverse complement.
GAAGGGACAGTGCTGTTCAGGAAAGCTGGTTTCCAGCAATGCCTAGTCCTGCGCTTCGTGGCTATTGGGGATATTGCTGAAACTGTACAGACCATGACAGGGTATCAGTGGTAGACTGTGTTTATGTACTTGACTCTGTCTACAGTGATCTTGTGCCTCTTAAAAGAACTCAACAGGCTTTGGCTGTCACAATAAGGACAACACAGGTCGCTGGGTAACCACGCAGCAGAGAAAATCTTCACCTATAAGTCACACTGGCTTCTCACTAGAAGCTACATATCTTGACTATTCTGTGTGGATCTCCTTTCTGTTTCATAAATTTATTGTGTGCTTGAATATATATTAGAGTCAGATTTGTGTTAATTATCTGGTTCCAAAGTCTTCTGCCATGAGAATTGTGACAGTCGTATTTGTTTACTGTATAATTGGGTTAGACTAGGGACATGCAAGTCACCGAAGTGGTGTTCAATTGAAGAGCTTGCACCAGGTGAGCCTACATCACGCCGTTTTAGTCATTTGTTTTTCAGGGAACCTTCTGTAGTTATAGATAGAGATTTCCGCATCTGGAAGCTTCGGTCAAGGCGCACCATTGTTGGACCGGTTGTAAGGACCAAACAGATGTGTATCACATCCGGCCTGTCCACCGATTGGCCCATCGCTGCGACGAGCCCTGTTCCTGCTTTTAATGCAACAGACACCCAACCCATAGTTGCCCAAAGGCATAACAGGCAGGGGAAAGTCTTTCCAGGGGACTGATCTAGAGACTTTCCTGATTCTTCTTACCAACAAGTTTGAGACACTATATGTGCCAGACAGTTTTCCTGAGCAGGATGGTGTCATTGTCCTGAGGTCACTTGTCAGCCTGCAAGATCCAGCCTATCACAGAGGGTGGGTTTAATTGTAGTTGGGAGCCTCAAAGTTACACAGGTAATGGATCTCCTTAGGGATAAGGCTGCTAGGGATGGGAAGACCTATGTGCACTCTGTATGCATTCCATGTGGAGACATTCCAGATGTGGAACTGGTCTTCTTGGATGCCATGAGTAGTACAGGGTGCAGTCAACTGCGGATGGTTGCTCATGTCTGAAGTTTTAAAGATTGACAGTCCTGCTTGCAAGATGCAGGCAGAGCTCACCATCTGCAGCAAGTTGACAAGACTGACTGCTGACCTCTCGTACACAGCTGAGTGTAGGTTCTGTACTGCGACCATGTAGGCTGCAGATTCCTTGACTTGTGTCATAGGGTAGCAGAGTTCTGAATCCTGATGAATGGGTCAGGCGTCCATTAAATGCAGGAAGTGGCTGCACAGGTTCGGGGGAGGGGGGGGGGCTGTGTGGTGTGGACTGGGCCTTTTTAGGATAGAAGGCCTTGGGAGCGCACACGAAGAATTTGAGTCTGAAAGGGTACAGGTCACAAATGGGACAAACACAGGTCTAAAAGCTATTGGTCTAACAGTAGTAATTTGCCTTAGCTGTTTGGGGAAATTACCAGAGCTCCAAGTGCTAATACAAAGTACTGAAGCACAAATCATTGTAGGCAGTGAAAGCTGGAGATAAATTCAGCTGAAATTTTTACCAAAGGACAAATGGTGTTCAGAAATGTTAGATTGAATAAAATAGGTGGTGGCATATTTATTGCTGTCACAAGTGGTTTATCCTGTAGTGAAATTGAAGTAGATAGTTCCTGTAGGTTGGTAGAGGTTGTACGTGATAACTGGAATAAATTAATAATTGGTGCTTTTTACCAACCCCCTGGGTCAAGATGACTAGAGTGCAGAAATGTTTAAAGATAGTTTGAGTCAAATTTCAAATATGTACCTGAACCATTAAATTGAAACTGGAGGTGACTTTCAACTTACCCTCGACATGTTGGCAAAGATGCATGTTTATAGTCTGATTTAAATTAGTTGTCACTTGACGTTTGCGGGCCAAAGCTGCAGCGTTGTCACGTCAAGTACTGGCTGATGGCAGCCGCCACAGCGCATCGCTCCACGCGGCGATAGAAAATCACATTAAAGCTTCAAATTCATACACGATGTACGTATCTATAAAATCTCACAGTATGTCAAAAATCTATTCTTGATTTTAATTAGGGCAAGAGCTACGTTAATTTGTTTGAAACTATTAAAATTTTTCTAGTTCGCTAACAGCTTCAAACTTATCACTTCATATCTTAAAAACTATTGGTCAAACAATAATTTTTTTCCATTCATTGCTAAAGTAACACGCTTTGCAACGAATCTTTAAAAGTTTTCGTAGTGCATTGCGTTTCCGGTATATAAGTTTCTGAAAACTACGTTTTTATGCATCTATGTCAGTAATGAACTCGTAACAAGTATGATGTTTAAAATCTCTATTTCCTACAAACTTTATGTAAAAATTTTTTTAATTTACATACAGTATCAATCTCAGTGATATTTCTACGCACGAAAAAATATTTTCTTTATTTTACTTAGTGCCAGTTTTACATGGGCTATTGAAGTACGAGATTTTGGCGTCCGAAAAATTTTCCTTCTTTTCATTGCAGATCACGAAAACAATTTATTACACACATTGAATAACATCTTAGTGTCTACAAAAATAAATTTTAATTAAAATGCGGTGTAACTTACCATACGGAGGTGACGGGAGCTGGCTGAACAGTAATTCTTAGTTTCACAACAAGAATGAGATGTTAAACTAAATAAATTCACAAACACATTATTTGCTGGCAGTACGTACACTATACTCTAATCAGACAACGGGAAAATACCGCTTAATTCAGAGTCACTTTAGCTATTTGTGTCTCTGCTGGTATTGACGGATATTATTAAGTCTTCGACGGATTGTTGTAAGACACCTTCATTCTTCCAGGCTTCCTGAATCACTCCTTTCACGTGATGCACTACCTTTCGCCAGTCTTCTGGTGTCACTGTTTCAACTGCCTCTTTCAACAGGCGTTCCACTTCAGTTGATGTGAATTTTCTATTTTCTACAGCAATATGCTGTTTAACCTGTGCCCAAATCAGCTCTATTGCATTAAAGCGGCAATGGTAGGGAGGCAATCTGAGCACTTTATGCCCGTATTTTTTGGCTACTTCATCCACAATGTAAATGGGATTCTTTGGTTTGTGTTGTGATACAAGTTCTAATAATTCCGCCCTTGTCAAATTGCCGTCGAACTGTATCTTACGTTTCAGTAGCCAGCAAACAATTTCATTTTTCTTCGTTGCCTTTGTGGGTGCTTTGTCCTTGATAACTGAATGGTATGGAGCGTTATCCATAATAATTATAGATGTCTTCGTTAAGTTTTGAAGCACAGAGTCTTCAAACCATTTCACAAAAGTATTGTGGTTCATCTCTTCGTGGTAGTTGGAGGTCTTCTTTGAACTGAATAAAAGCAGACAATTCGGGATGAAACCTTTTGAGTTTCCGGCATGCGCTACAATTATTCTCTTTCCTCTGCCTATCGGGGCTGCCATACTACCGTTGATGGTATCGTCCGTCCAACCTTTTTTTAAAGTGTGTCCTGCATTCAACCATGTCTCATCAAGCCAAACGATATCGTCAAAATTAGTCCCTACTAATTCTCTAAGAAAGCGGCATCGCCAAGCTGCAATATCTTGCCGTTCCATTAACAACTTTCTTCCAGAAATTGATTTATAGCGAAAACCTAACATTTTCACGATTCGTAACAAGGACGATTTACTGCCTTCAAACAGGTCCGCTGCTACAAGAGTAGCATGTAGTTTTTTGAGTGTCGGATACTCCTTCCTCAAATAAAATGCGTATATCTACCATCTAATCGCATCATCCTGAAAAGAGTCGAGTTTTGTTACTCTCTTCTCGAGCCGCCTCTTCTTCCCAGGTGTCTCCAACTTAGATGATTCACCTGCGTCTTCTTTTGCGAATTGCTTCTTGCAGATCCTGATTACTGATCGCTCGCTGATTTGCAGAGCAGCTGCAGTTCGCTCCACCACTTTATCCAAAGGAGCAAGAGGCCCTCCTGCATCCCTCTCTCTCTCAAAATACTCCCTCAGAGAACACACGTATTCACGCGCCTGACTCCGTATAACTACGCCATGTCCGCCACTTTTCGGAAGTTTCCGAGGTGAGTGCAGCCTCGGTCTTCCTCTCTTTCAACTACTTTCGTCGCACATCGTAAAGCACGCGAAGCTAAATTCACAGAAACCTGTCAGTCGCACATCTACAGCGGCTCACTAAGGACTGGCTGCCACATGCCTTGGGCAGCGCGCAGGGGAACAGAACTGGCAACACAGTGGGACCCGAACGGGCCGGCCACCCATTGGTTTATGGCTGGCGGGAGCCGTGCGGCCCGCTGCCTGTCAAGTGACAACTAGATTAAATCAGACTATAAAACCAGAGCCAAATATAAAATGTAGCCCGAAATTGTACTCAAGGCATTCTTCAAAAACTGTCTCGAGGCAATTATTTCACAAACCTACTAGTGTAGTAAATGGTTGTGAAAACATATTTGACCTCCTAGCAACAAATAATCTAGAGCTATTACAGAGTATCAAAACAGACCACAGGGATTAGTGAACACAATGCTGTCTTAGCTGAACATTGAAATTCCCAAATCCAGAAAAATTAAACAAAAGATATATTTATTCAAAAAAGTAGATAAAAAATCATTTAATGCTTTCTAGAATGAGAACCTGCAGTCTTTCAAAACTAACAATCTGAGTGTAGATCACATGTGGCTCACATTCAAAGAAATACTATTGATTGCTATTGAAAGATATATACCAAACAAATTAACAAGAGAAGGGACTGACCCCCGTGATACACAAAACAAGTTATAATGATTCATCCAAAACGCAGCTAGCTTTTTACTCTCATGAAATGATGAGTTCAAATGTTCAAATGTTTGTAAAGCTTATGGGACTTAACTACTACGGGGTCATCAGTCCCTAAAGATGAGTTCCATTGACAAGGGATGCATTCCATATTTCCTAGATTATCAGAAGGCTTTTGACACTGTACCTCTCAAGCAGTTTCTAATCAAATTGCTTTTTAATGGAATACTGTCTCAGTCGTGTCATTGCATTCATCATTTACTGTCGGAAAGGATACAGTATGTAGCAATTCACAAAAAGTCATAAAGTAAAAGGGAGTTGATATGTTCCATTCCCCAGGAAAGAGTTATGGGGTCCATACTGTTCCTTATCTTTATAAACGATTTATGAAACAATCTAAGCAGCTCTCTTAGATTATTCACAGATTATGCTGTCAATTATCAGTTACTAAAGTCACCCGAAGATCAAAAGCAGGTGCAAAACACATTAGATAACATATCTGTGGAACAAACAATGGCAGTTGACCCTAAATAATGAAAAGTGTGAAGTCATCCATATGAGCTCTAAAAGAAGTCTGTTTAACTTCATTTACTTGATAAATCAGTCAAATCTAAAGGCCTTAAATTCAACTATATGCCCAGGAAGTACAATTACAAACAACCTTAGTTGGAAGGAGCACATAGAAAATATTGTAGAGAAGTTGTACCAAAGACTATGTTTTATTGGCAAAACACTTAGAAGATGCAAAGTTCTACCAAAGAAACTGTCTACACTATACTTGTGCATCCTATTTTGGAGCATTGCTGGGCATTGTGGGAACCCCACCTAGTGGGACTAATGGAAGATATAGAGAAAGTTCAGAGAAGGGCAGAGGAGAGAGTGTCACAGAAATGATGCACAAGCTGGGGGTGGGAACTGTTAAAAGAACAGCACTATTTATTGTGGTGATATCTATTTTACAAATTTTCTTTCACCAACTTTCCCCTCCAAATGTGAACATGTTTTCTTAGCACCCCCCCCCCCCCCCCATATAAGGAGATATGACCATCATAATAAAATTTAAAAAATCGGATCAAAAACGGAAAGATTTTGATGTTCCTTTTTCCTGCATACCATCAGAGAATGGAATGGCATAGAAACATCATAAAAGCAGTTTGATGAACCCTCTGTCATGCACTAAAATGTAATTTTCAAGGTATAGGTGTAGATATAGATGTACTGTCTGCAACATCTTTCTTCCTCCATATGGTAAAGTACCCCAGAACATATTGGCTGCTCTAATTTCCAGTCTCCTCCCATCCTTCTACTATTGGGTGACTTCAAAGCCCATAACCCTTTTGTGGGTGCAAATGTCACCACTGGTTGAGGTACAGTCCTTGAGAATGTATTGGTACAGCGTGGCTTTTGTTTTTTAAAATACTACTGCTGCCACACATTTAATTGTGATACTTGGCACCTACTCGGCCATTTATCTTTCAGTTTGCAGCCCTGGCTTTCTACCATCAATCCACTTGGGTAGTGCATGGAGACTTGTGTGCTAGTGACCTATTCCCAATCTCTCTGTTACTTCCCCAGTGTCATATCCCTGGACACATGTTCAAATGGGCTATTAACAAGACTGACTGGGATACTTTAACTTCTGCCACTGTTGGATCACCACCACATGGTAACATTGATGTGGTGATCCAAAATATAACTATAGCCATTGTTCCTGCAGTCAGTCTGCAATTCCCTGCTCTTCCAGATACCTTCAATCGAGGTCAGTGCCCTGGTGGTCACCAGAGACCACAGACAAGTAAATTTCGATTTCAAAATGGCATTTGACGTAGTGCTGCCCTGCAGACTGCTAACGAAGGTAATTAGCATTGGAATAGGTTCACAGATTTGTGACTGGCTGAATGACTTCCTAAGTAACAGAACACAGTATGTTGTTGTTGAAGGTGAGTGTTCATCAGAGACGATTGTATCATCAGGCATGCCCCAAGGGAGTGTGACAGGACTGCAATTATTTTCTAACTATATAAATGATCTGATTGACAGAGAAACTTGTAATTTGCGTCTGTTTGCTGATGATGCTGTGGTGTATGGGAGGGTGTCGTCATTAATTGACTGTAATAGCATACAAGATGACTTAAAACAAAATTTCTAGAATGGCAGCTAGCTGTAAATGTAGAAATATGTAAGGTGGTGCATGTGAGTGGGGAAAACAATCTCATAATGTTCAAATACAGCATTAGTAGTGAGATTGTTGATGCAGTCATGATGTTCAAATACCTAGGCATAACATTGCAGAACGATATGAAATGGAACGAACATGTAAGGACAGTTGTAAATAAAGCGGATAACCAGATTTGGTTTATTGGGAGAATTTTGGGAATATGTACTTCATCTGCAATTTAAACTGTGTATAAAACACTTGTATGTCCACGTCTTGAGTATCGTTCAAGTGTTTGGAACCCACAGCAGATCAGATTAAAGGAAGACATGGAAGCAGTTCAGAGGTAAGCAGCTAGGTTCGTTACTGGTAGGTTCAACCAATTTGCGAGTGTCATGGAAATGCTCCATGAACTCAAATGGGGATCGCTGGAGGAAAGACGACATTCTTTTCGAGAAATTCTGTTGAGGAAATTTAGAGGGCCGGAATTTGAAGCTGAGTGTAAAACAATCTTCCTGCCTTCTACTTACATTTTGCATAATAATCACAAAGACAAGATAAGAGAAATTAGGGCCCTTACGGAGGAATATAGGCATTCCTTTTTTCCTTGTTCTATTTGGGAGTGCCTAGTAGTGTACAGTGTACCCTCCGCTACGCATCTTACGGTGGATTGTGGAGTATATATGTAGAGGTAAGTCTTACATGCACTTATTTGACCTTTTTATTTATTTCATACTAATCAGAAACTACACAGTACTATGTGTAATAGGTGAATGAGAGAACTACTACTGAAGTCTGAAACAAACAGTTAAGTGGGATATATGAACTGTAAGAGGATCACTCATTAAGTTTTAAAGCAGGAAAAGGAGAATTGGAAGTGTATGGCTGATCCTGATGATTTTTTATGTTTCTTTTCCTGCTCAATATCGAGAAATTTTGATTTCTGTTCCCTCCTGCTGATTACAGTACTATATTTTTTTAGTATTAAAAAAGTAGCAATGAAATTGAACAATGGAAATGTTTTCTTTGACCACATTTAAGCACTTAGTGCCCTCCTTCAGAAGTATATGCCATTATATTTTCAGGCACTTAGTGTGGCCCTTCTGTAGGAGTACAATGTGTTATCAAAAGTATTAGGATAGCCCCAAAACCATATGTTTTTCATATTAGGTGCATCTTCCACCTACTGCCTGGTACTCCATATCAGTGACCTCTGTAGTCATTAGGCATTGTGAGACTGCAGAATGGGGCACTCTGGTACTCATGGACTTTGAATGTGGTTAGCTGATTGGCTATCACTTTCATCAAGTATGTACATGAGATTTCCACACTCCTAAACATCCCTAGGACCACTGTTTCTGATGTGATAATGAAGTGGAAATGTGAAGAGAAACATAGAGCACGAAAGCGTACAGGCCAACCTCGTTTGTTGACTGATAGAGACTGCTGACTGGTACAGTGTAACAGGTAGGCATCTATTCAGACCACCATACAGGACTTTTAAACTTTAGCCAGGATCCAATCTGATTATTATGGCAATTAGGGGGAGGTGAGAAAAAAAGGATTTCATATTCGAGCGGCTGTCCATAAGCTTGTAGTGTTATAGTGTGGTAATGTTTTCCATTGAGGGGGCTTGCACCCCTTGTTGTTTTGCATGGCAGTATCACAGCACAGGCCTACATTGGCGTTTTAAACACCTTCTTCCTTCCCACTGTTAAAGAGCAATTCGGGGATGGCAATTGCATTCTTCAACATGATTGAGCACCTGTTCACAATGCACAGCTTGTGGTGGAGTGGCTACACAACAATAATATTCCTGTAATGGACTGGCCTGACAGAGTCCTTACTTGAATCCTATAGAAAACCTTTGGAATGTTTTGGAATGCCAACTTCATGCCAGGTCTCATGGACCTACATTGATACCTCTTCTCAGTGCGGCACTCCATGATGAATGGGCTGCCATTCCCCGTAGAAACCTTCCAGCACCTGATTGGATGTATGCTTGTGAGAGTGGACGCTGTCATCAAGGCTAAGGGTGGGTCATCGCCATATTGAATTCCAGCATTACCAATGTAGGGCTCCATGAACTTTGTCATTTTCAGCCAGTTGTCTGGATACTATAGACTAATATACTTTTGAAGAACCTACTAAGTGCCATAAACTGGCCAAAATAAAAATATTTCATATGTGCTAACTGCTGATGCTTTTTAACAACAAATTATAATACAGTTGCTGATGATGAATAAAATACTAAAACAATACTATATATTGCTGTGAATCCCCATCAGTTTCCGTAATTCTCCTGAAACTGTCATTCTTGCAGTGTTGCGGACATTATTGGTTACTAATTTTGAAGACATGGGATTAAGTTCTGTGTCAGTACTAACACAGAGTGAAAGTCTCTTCCTGAAACATTTTATTTTATTTTTAGTGATAGTTTTGCTTATAAATTTGAGATTGAATTTATATTTTTGTACACATTTCAGCAAAAGTTGAAAGGCTTATACAAAGCAGCAGTATCTGATGCAGCTCAAGAAGAGGAACTTATAAGAAATGCCCTTAATAAAGTGAACGAAATTCGGGCAATTAGAAATGAAAGGAGAATTCAGGCAAGAAATGCTGGCAACAAGGAGACAATTCGTAGAGGGGCTCTAATGAAAATGTTGCAGAGTTCTGCTCAAACCTTACCACTTTGGGTGGGAAAATTAGGGGAAAAGCCACCACCACTTTGTGGAGCAGTTCCAGCAGAACCGACATATATTGCAAAGGTTAGTGACATAATTAGAAATAACATTGTAACAGTAATGTTAAGTATTTGTTTTTTATGCTAATCTTAATATCTTATTTCTGAAGTTCAGTGAAATGTATTTGTTTTCATTTTATCACTCTATGTTATCTTTGGGAACTTCTTGTTGGAGTATACCTAAAGGAAGGAGTAAAGGTAGCAACTCATAGTGTAACTGAAGCACTGAGGGGTCAGTAAATATATAAATAAGACTGAAAACATCACTGTTTTTAGGCAATGTTAACTTTCAGAGCTAATTATCATAGAATACACTTTCATCTGCGAGGCTAGGAATTTTTTTTTTTTAAGGATATAGTAGCCTATGAGCAAGGTGTATATGTCTTGTAACAACCAGAAGCTCTTGAGAAATACTAGTCCAGCAGTCAGGTACTTTTACCTGGAAAGTAATGAAATTTTAGTATGTTGTGTGTAGGTACTCTTGGAGTAGAATCTGAGTTTTCTACCTCAAGGACACTGTGCTAACTTTGCAGGGGCTGAAAAACCTCGAAATTTTTTGCCTTTTTTCACTGTTTCACTTATAACCTCTAAACCATGCGTTTTTCGCAAAATAGACCGATGAACAAAGTTGAATAGCATAAAATTTCCTGCATATTTCACTGGTCTAAAGTGTTTTGTGACCCACTAATGACTGATATACAGATGTTAAAAAATACAGCAGTTTTCTAAAATTACCAATAAAACCTCCCAAACTCAATTTTTTGCCTTATAACTTTTATTTGTCTACATTTCTGTGTAATTTTTGTCTGGTGCCCATGAATTTGGACACTTAGAAATGATCCATTGAGATAATACACTATTGGTGATATGAAGATGAGGAATGAGTACGCCATAACTTTACATGACTCACATGAGAGTCAGCTTTATAGTCTAATATGACCATCTTCCTGATGAAAATGTCCTTCCGATTTCAAAGGCCTAGCATGGAAAATTTTGAGTAGTGGTTAAAAATAGTAATGAAGAATATTTATGTACAAAAACATACAACAAAGGAGTACTTAGAAATATAGAAAGTAACTATGATTAATACATTAATCTGATTACATGAAGCATGATTAACCTAAAAATAAAACATCAGGAGAATAAAATGTTATTAACCTAATACACTGAAACTCAGTCACTCAAAAATGAGCTTCAGGTATCTGTGTGCCTTGACTTCTCGGGCACTGATGGTACGCTGTCCAGTATCATCATAGTTTTCTTCCTCCTGCGCTACAATTTCATCGAAGAAGTTTTCCTGTTCTTCGCATTTAGTGTCAGTGTCTTCTTCATTAAAGTCTGCTTCTGGTGTAATTTTACATGCAGTACCAACACAATTCTTGCAGATGGTAGAGTATGTGAGTCAAGCTTGTCTGCAGCTGCAGGCTCCCGTGCTACAACTTGTAGTGCATTTGCACCGTATGATGTTCAGGAGGTGCTCTGGAGCAGCATCCATGGTTGTGGTAATGGGTAACACACCTGTATAATAATAAAAAAAAGGTTAGTTTAACGTAGTATACAAAAATATTGGAAAGTAGAGTTATCGAAAAACAGCACACAGTTAAGGTAGAAATTTAAAAAATGACAAATACCATGAACAATACTAACCATGTTTGGTCAGTTTCCATCTCCAAGCTGACTGTAATTTTTGTGGGCTCAGTAACCATCTTTGTACTTGCAGTTATGTCCTGAAGGAATGCTACTTGGCAGCATCACTTGTAGGTGGCTGTCTAGCCGGTTGAAAATTTGCTTTTATAGAAACATTGAATGAGAAAACTCAATACCACATATCTTCTAGTTTCTCCGCGTCAATGGCTCCACTGAACAGTTTCACCAGAAACTTCTCTCCTGCATCAAAAATTGGGTGTGTTGCATCAGGGTCTTGAAAGACACCAACTATGTCTGAGAGCCACGGGTTTTTCTCATAAACTTGCATTACCTTCTTCTTCCCAATCCCAAAGAGCACTGAAGTGGTGTCAGAACCACTCACTGCCTGAGAGAATGTCTTAACTGCTGAATTTACAAGAATGAGCCGAATAAAAACACTCGGAATGTTACCTCTCCAACTATTATGGAAATAAATGTTATTTTTAGAAGAAGCAAATGCTGTCAGCAAAACCAAACGATCGATGTCTTCTCCTGTTATGACGACATTGTCGAAATTGTTCTGATGTAGCCGTTTCCTCTAACAGGGTATTGACATCTTCCAGTGCCTGTATTTCCTTGGCTTCCATTTCAGACATCTGCAATGTAATGAGATTTTTCTTATTGAAATCATTGGAAAGAAATTTGGCTTCTGAAATTGTGATAACAGATGTTTTGGAAAATAAAAACTTTGTTGAAGAGTGCAGCAAAGACCGTTGATATCTTTCTATTGATTTGGTGCTCTGGATACCCATCAAAAACCACAATGGCATTGCTCCCAAAGTGCCTTTTAACAAAATCCACGTAATTTTGGCAAACCAGTTCAAATGTGGCTTCTGTTGATTTGCTCCACACAACTTTATGCAGTAGGTATCCACCATCAATAACTGCACATTTTCTGCTGCTGGAGTTTACTGGTTCTTCTATTGGAGCGAATGCCTCATACAACACTGATTTCCTGCCGTTGTACATATCTTCCTCTGTGAAGAACGACATCGGGAAGGGATCTAGTTTGTAATCAAACAAGTTCCTGAGATCAGCATCTGATTGAGGATGCAAATCTGTTGAAATAGTCATAGGCTGTATTATGAACTTCTTCTCTTTGATTTTAAGAGAACAGGAAATAGATGCTAGAGTTATCACCTTATCCTTATGCCTCAACTTCATATCTGTGTAATTCCCTTTTTCCAAACAAGTCTTCATACAAGTGATGCCAAAAGATCGCATTGTGTGTCGTTCACCGTGGTTAAATAACAGCGTCGTTTGGCATGCGTCCACCCCGGAAGAAAAGTGGGAACTGAGAAGACCCAGCCAGAAAAAGCTTTTACCTGGGTCAGGCGCCTCGACAGAGCAATAAATTGTGTCGCCTAGTGGACGGACGCAGGAAGCTACAACGTGATAACTGCACACTATTCTAGAAAAGCAAATATTCAGATGGTCTCATTCAGTGCAAATTTCATACCCTTTTAATCCCACTAGTTTTTGATATTGTGAGTCATTTATGAGATGTAATCACAAAAACCGAAAAAATACCGCTTTTTTTGGGTACATTTTTCCTGCCACCACTTATGCACAATTCCGCTGAGTGGAAAACCTAGGATAGTCATATTGGGCCACAAACATAGCCATTAAAACAATAAGACCCGTTGTTGCAATTATTTCTGATTTCTCTAATTTTTGGGTTTATCCCTACTGGACTATAAGGCAAAAAATTGAATTTTGGAGCTATTGTGGTGATTTTAAAAAATTACTGTATTTTTGAACATTTGTATCTCAGTCATTGGCGGGTCAAAAAACACTTTTGACCTGTGAAATATGTAGGAAATTTTATGCTCTTCAACTTTGTTCTGAGGTATGTTTTGCAAAAAATGTATAGTTTACACCTTATAAGCGGAATAGTGAAAAAAGGTCAAACATTGCGAGGTTTTTCAGCCCCTGCAAAGTTATCACAGGGACCTCGAAGTCGAAAACTCAGATTCTACTGCACAGATTACCTAAACACAAAGTACTAAAATTTCATTAAGTTCCAAATACTTTCCTGCAACCCCCTTTTTTACAACCTGCTGCTTGGACTATACCTGGGATTTTTTCACCCGGGACAAATCCCGGAAATACTCAGTAATTTTTCATTGCTTTAACTATTGGTTAAATTTTTGCATATTTTAATTGTAAGAATTTTACTTTAGCCTGTTACTGCACAATAATACCACACGAATAAAACATAAACTGGAGAATAACACAAAAATGAAACTTTTGTTGCACATAAAATGTGATTTTACAACTTCTAAATCATAGTTCTCATCCAAGTGCTGACAAAGTGAGTCAAAGGCTTCAGGACGAAGACTACGCAGTACTTTGTAAGAACAAACATGTTCACATTTTAACTTATCACAGGAAAATTTGTCATAGTGTTTTGAGAAGTATTACTTTCAAACAGTTGTCTTTGTATGCCAAGAGTGGGAATTTGTGATGAATTTCTTAATTCACAGATAAGTTTACTCTCATACAAAAATTAACCATTTGAGGACCAGCCTCTTAGAAAAATTGTGGGCCCAGAAGACTAGCTGTTTCTACAATTATTAAAAATTTTACTGGCCCATTTTTGTTTTATTTTAAAGTTAATACACACTAAAATAGACCAATAATTAGGGTTATTTAATCCTATCATTTTAGATCCTTTGTAGTTAGATTGCAAATTATACAATTACAGTGGCAAAAAGTATAATTATCCTACAAAGAATTTTATGCAAAGGGAAGATAGGCAATCAGGAAGAGACAATCAGTGGCTTTGCAAATAATCATATTGTGATGTTCCGTGTGACTCAAACTTTCTAGAATCCCATAAATGTCTTTTTCACATACCCATAAGATTGTATAGAATTATAGAGGTCCTGAAAATCATTCCCTCAGGTAGTGGTTATTTCAATATCCAGACAGATGAGACTTTTTCTCTAGATATACATTGCATAGGAGAAATGAAGAAGTATTCCATTATTGCATAATCCATTAATTGAAAGATCACACAATCAAGTTGTAATTGAACACTTAAAAAGGGGTTTATTGATCACGGTATACAACTCCAGTAAGTTCAGAACTCTGGTTTACACTGTTAAACATCCAGAAGAGATTAAAAATCTTTGAGACCAAATTTGAATCAGATTCTCCATTCAACTTAACTCTTGTAACTCATTACAAAACAAAACAAACAGAATATCACCAATTCCACTTTGTCACTTGTTTACTCTGTGCCTCCAAACTAGACAGACATTTTGTGTTTGCGTTTGGATGTGTGTGTGTGTGTGTGTGTGTGTGTGTATTTGTTTACCTTCCTTTTTTCCCCTAAGGTAAGTCCTTCCACTCCTGGGATTGGAATGACTCCTTTTCCACTTCCTTAAAACCCATATCCTTCCCTTTCTCCTCTCCTTTCTTCCTCTTTTCCTGAAGAAGCAACTAATGGTTGCGAAAGCTTGTATGTGTGTGATTTTATTTGTGTCTGTCAACGAGCCTGTCCTGTGGGTAAGTCATTCATTTTATATCTTTTATATTTGAGTATTTAATAATTTGGATAATGTTTTTAAAATGATTGCTATTGAAGTTAATTGTTCTATGCAAAAAAAAAAAAAAAAAAAAAAAAAAAAAAAAAAAAAAAAAAACCAAGCCACAAAGCAATGAATAATTTCTGAGTTCGCCTACTGTTCAAAATCAATGTCCAGACATGTCCGAAAATATTTCAGAGTCCACAATGGCAGATTCTGCAGTTATGTTGAACACCTGTTGTATCACTTGATTCCACTGCACTTCCTCACACATCTGCCATCAAGATTCATCTGCTATCCACTGATGATCGGCCACTACCGGCATGCACTTATATACACTCTGTGATGTCATTCCAGTAATATGTCACCTAATGACTTTTAGTGATTCTCACAGTTGTGTACAAAACTTTTTAAATAATGATTGAAATGTTGATGTTGTTAGATGCACACTAAGATCCTAATGCAAATACATACTTACTTCAATTCCAAACATTAATAATACCCCAAAATCTTAAGTTTAAACAAATTTCTATTTACAGCATGACTGATAAATAAGTGATTCAGCCGGTCACATAATGAATATTTAAGTAATCACATAAGTGTTTTTCAGGTAATTTTCCAGTCCTCTTTCCAATGCACTATTCAGAATTACTGTGCTCATAGATTTAAACAAATTATGTTCAAGAAACAAAATAATTCTATTGAGGGAAATAATCCTGTTGGGAAAAATATTTATAAAAAGTAAAGAAAGTTGGACTTACCAGGCGAAAAGGCGCCGGTTCATTGATACACAAATAAACACACACACACACACACACACACACACACACACACAACTGAGCTTTTGCAACCTAAGGTTGCTTCTTCAGAAAGAGCAGGGAAGGAGAGGGAAAAGGAAAGGATGAGGGTTTTAAGGGAGTGGGTAAGGAGTCATTCCAATCCCGGGAGAGGAAAGACTTACCTTGGGGGGGAGGGGGGGAGGATAGGTAAACAAACACACACATATACACGCACACACACCAAGGCAGAAGACCTATGCAAAATGCAAAGAGGTTGGACAGAGATGCCAGTCGAGGCAGAGGCTCTGTCCAGAGATTGGAGGCAAAGATGTAGAATGTTGGGCGGGAATTTCAAAGTAACGAAGGTTGAGACCTGGTGGGCAATGGGAAGAGAGATTATGTTGAAGGGTAAGTTCCCATCTCCGGAGTTCTGAAAGGTTGGTGTCAGTGGGAAGTATCCATATAACCCGGACGGTGTAACTCTGTGCCAAGATCTACTGGCTGTGCACCAAGGCATGCTTAGCCACAGGGTGATCCTCATTACCAACACACACTGTCTGTCTGTGTCCGTTCATGTGAATGGACAGTTTGTTGCTGGTCATTCCCACATAGAAGGCATCACAGTGCAGGCATGTCAGCTGGTAAATCACGTGGGTGCTGTCGCAAGTGGCTCTGCCCTTAATTGTGTACACCTTCCTGGTTACAGGACTGAAATAAGTGGTGGTGGGAGGATGCATAGTGCAGGTTTTACACCAGGGGCAGGTACATGGATAGGAGCCAGAGGATAGGGAACTTGGCTTTGGGATTTCATAGGGATAGACTAGGAGGTTACAGAGGTTATGTGAGCGGTAGAAAGACTCTCTCGGTGGAGTAGGAAGGATGTCATGAAGGATGGATCTAATTTTGGGACAGGATTTAAGGAAGTCGTATCCTTGCTGGAGAGTCACATTTACAGTCCGCTCCAGTCCTGGAAAGTATCCAGTGACGAGAGAAGCACTTTTAGGGTCCCTCTGTGGGAGGTTTTGGGTTTGGGGGGAAGAGGAAGTGGCCCTGGCTATTTGCTTCTGTACCAGATCAGGAGGATAGTTGCGGTATGTGAAGGCTTTCATCAGATTATTGGTGTATTGGTTCAGGGATTCAGGAATGGAGCAAACTCGTTTGTCCCTACAGGAAGGGACCATTTGATATGGAATGGATGGCAGCTGTCATAATGGAGGTCCTGTTGTTTGATGGTGGGTTTAATGTGGACAGATGTGTGGAGCTGGCCATTGGAGAGATGGAGGTCAACATTGAGGAAAGTGGGATGGGATTTGGAATAGGACCAGGTGAATCTGATGGAACCAAAGGAGTTGAGGTTGGAGAGGAAATTCTGGAGTTCTTCTTGAGTCCAGATCATGAAGATATCATCAATAAATCTACACCAAACTTTGGGTTGACAGGCTTGGGTATCCAAGAAGGCTTCCTCTAAGCGTCCATAAATAAGTTAGCATATGAGGGGGTCATCCTGATTCCCATGGCTGCTCCCTTTTGTTGTTGGTATGTCTGGCCCTCAAAAGTGAAGAAGTTGTGGGTTAGGAATAAGCTGGCTAGGGTTGTAGGTGGTCGGTGTGAAAGGAAATACTCTATCACAGCGAGGCCCTGGGCATGCGGCATATTTGTGTATAAGGAAGTGGCATCAATGGTTACAAGGATGGTTTCCGGAGGTAACAGGTGGGTAAGGATTTCAGACGATCAAGAAAGTGGTTGGTGTCTTTGATGAAGGATGGGAGACTGCACATAATGGGTTAAAGGTGTTGGTCTATGTAGGCTGAGATTCATTCTGTAGGGGCTTGTTAACCGGCCACAATGGGATGGCCGGGATGTTTGGATTTGTGAATCTTGGGAAGTAGGTAGAAGGTGGGGGTGCGGTGCATCGGTGGGGTCATGAGGTTAATGGAGTGTACTAAATGTAGAGTGCTACATTATAAATGGCTCAGTTTTATGGGTGTGAACTCTTTGCTGGGAACGGGGGACTGATAACACAGCAGGTTAGTCACCTTTAAACACCCAACAACAAGAACAACAACAAAGCCTAAGGCTCTGAGTATTCCAACCTTTCAGAATAGGAGATGGGAATTTGCCCTTCAACATATTTTCTCTTCCCATTGCCCTCCAGGTCTCAACCTTCATTAGTTTGAAATTCCCACTCAACATCTTTGCCTCCAATCTCTGGACAGAACCTCTTTGCATATGTCTGCCTTGGTTTGTGTGCATGTATATGTGTGTGGGTGTGTGTGTTTGTTTAGCTATCCTTTTTCTCCCAAGGTCTTTCCTCTCCTGGGATTGGAATGACTCATTACCCACTCTCTTAAAACCCTCATCCTTTCCTTTTCCCCTCTCCTTCCCTGCTCTTTCTGAAGAAACAACCTTATGTTGCGAAAGCTCAGTTTTGTGTGTGTGTGTATATGTGTGTGTTTTTATTTGTGTATCAACGAACCGGTGCCTTGTTGCCTAGTAGATCCAACTTTCTTTACTTTTTATAAATATTTTTCCAAACAAAATAATTTAGTTTACATAAAGACATCATATTAAGATAAACAAAAATAATACAGAATGAAACTTTTCACTCTGCAGCGGAGTGTGCGCTGATATGAAACTTCCTGGCAGATTAAAATTGTGTGCTGGAACCGGGCCTCGAACCTGGGACCTTTGGCTTTCGCGGGCAAGTGCTCTACCGACTGAGCTATCCCGACACGACTCACGATGCCGCCTCACAACTTTACTTCCGCCAGTACCTCACCTCCTACTTTCCAAACTTCACAGAAGCTCTCCTGTGAACCTTGCAAGATTAGCACTCCTGGAAGAAAGGATAAGGTGCAAGTGGAATCAAGAGGAGGATGTGGTGGACCAAAGGAAACACACACATGTAATTATTACCTGCTTACTCAGACACGTATCACAGAAGACAGCCATCATCCTTGTAGACACTGTAATAGAAACTAGTTTCTTTGATGGGGTACGAACTTATTGTCGAAATGATACTTCTAGTTCAAGGTCTGTTCTCTTTCCCTCTCACCCTGCCATTGAATCCAGTTCTGTCCACTTGACTGCCATCTGGGAGTGGCAGACTTCCAATCTGTGTCTAGTTATGTCACAAGAAGAATGCAAGGCCTGTTGATAAATTCACTGTTGACTAGGGTGGTGTAAAAAATATTTGCACAATGGTAAGGCCCCAGATCAACTCACAGCCTATGGTTACTTATCTTTTTTGCAAGCTAGTTATGAGGGGTGTGTCTTCTCTGATGGGGAGTAAAACACCAGAACGGGTCGGTCAGCTCTGTTGTGTGTTGTAGCCCACGCTGACTGTAGTGGTGTTTACAGTCTTGCAGCCAATGCCAATCCTATTATCATCACAGTTAAATATCTATATGATGAAACAATGCTTCAGTGTTATTTCTGGGTCCATTGGTCTTAGTTGATGCATCTATGAAAATGTGAAGTCGGTTGTATCACACATTCATTTGATTCAAATACTGTTCCAAATCCAATATGTATAGGAAGTTGAGAAATCGAGTAGTTGTTAACTGCTACCAATCTCCATTGGTCCTTACATAGGAATCTTAGGAGAATGGTGTGCAGACTCGTCCCTCTTGTAGTTAACTACTGTACCTGTACTTTATTGTATAGCCCATTGTGGTTCCCCTAGTTGCAATGTGTAGACTGTATCATTGATATATTATTTTATAGAATAGGTCTGTGTTACTATAGGAATATCTATTGTTGTTTTTTTTCTGATTGAGCAAAAGAAATAAAAAAAATTAACAAGTGTACATCGTTGTTTAGCAGGATGCACCTCTTCCTAATCAACCTTGATATTCTCAATTGTATTCTTCGACTACAAATTAGTGCCTGGAATAATGATAATTTGGTGAAGTCTAATAATTTCAATAAATCTTATTTTATGTTTGATCCCCACAACTGGATTACTTACCATATCACCATGTAGCTGAAGAAATGTTTTACATTTTTATGGCTTGTGTGGAACATTGAGAATCTCTGTTGAGATATGTCATGCACATGTGATTTCCATGTATGTTTTACCGGTATATCACATTTATTACTATAATTTATATACTTTGAGCTTGCGCCACTAATCTATTTCTAATGAATTTATATTGTAAATGTTTGTACTGAATAGTTACTTGTTGTGACATAAATTTCACACATATCTTTCCCTTACATTGTACAAAAACGTTTGAATATGAGTCAGCAGAATTATTTCTTTCTTTTTGATGTTGTAAAGCATGAATAAAAAAGGGGGCAAGGAATACATTGCCAAGGACATTAGAGAGCCTGTCACTGAAGAAATGTAGATTTTATATTGTCAGATGAGTAAGAGAATTTTATGATTGCTCATATATGTTAGAGACTGTTTTACTTCAGGTATTGTCATTTCAGGAAAAAACTATTTTGTAATGCAAATGAAACTCATATGCCAAAAATATAGATTAAAGTGTTAGATGTTAGGAAATGAAAATTTTGTTTTTAGCACTGCAGCAGTCACGCATGGACTGACAGTCCACACAAATGTATTTCTCACTTTCCTGTTCATCTCGGTGCAATTAAAACTCAGTACCTTTCTGTAATGAGAAGTAGTATGTTACTCCATTGTTTCAAGTGGATCAGAGGAGCAGTGGTGAAATCCTCAACAGTTGCTTACTGAAAGTCCTGTGCGATTATCAGCATAACATATAATTTGCGTCGTTGGTAAGCCTTTATTCCCATATTACAGTTTATTCTCAAGGTGTCTCCTGTTATTGCTGAGTTGTTTTCTATTAGTTACATAGTCTTTTTAGGTTCATCTTATGTGTTTATTTACGTTTTCCTCTTTTTTTATGTGATATGGTTAAGTCTGCAGAAGAATTCTGCTATATGCAAGACACTTTTTTGTAGTTTTTCACCCAGACACAGAAAGAACCAGAAAGGTGGTTACTGCTCCTAACATACAGAGAACACATTATTCATACTATGACAGTTGTTGCAAATGAAGCAAATTATCATCTCTGTTTGGAGCATGAAAGTGCTGTTCATACTAAAAGTTCAAAAAGGGAAGAATGTGACTGTATTGTACAAACTCTGAAACTGTAGTAACCAGTGTGTGCAGTTCGTCCTGTTTATGATACAAATATGCAATATTATTTTCACAAAATTATGAAACTTAATATTTCAGTGAAATTGAACAGAATGTACAGCTATGTCAAAGACATTGATGTAAAAAGCTACAAGTCAAACACAGTAGATATCATACTATTCATTACTGTGTTGACTCTTGCCACTAAAATTATTTAATGCCAGTCTGCATGCAACTACTGGCAGTGTGAAAAGTTGAATGACTACTACAGGGTTAATCTTTTAATTTTGCCACCTTTGTTATTTTTGTATAAATCTCTTTAAAAAACTACTACTAATTGATGAAGTTGATTTTCCAATAGATGTACACTTATTCTGTATGCATTAAGTTATTTCAAAGAGAAAAATTTGTGGTTTAATATTTTCAGATGGGAGATATGGTGGCAGCTTTGGTTAAAGGTGCTGAGGAAGGGGACAACTGGATTCTTGCTGAAGTTGTACAATTCAACCCAGCAACAAATAAATATGAGGTAGATGACATAGATGAAGAACAAAAGGATAGGCATATCCTTAGTAGGAGGCGTGTTGTTCCTCTTCCCTTGATGAGAGCTAATCCAGAAACAGATCCCCATGCTTTGTTTCCTAAGGGAGCCACAGGTATGTATAAAAGTGTTCGCATTATCACACAATGAAACTGTTTGTAATTATCATTCATTTGGAAAGTAAGTAATATGAGTACCCAGTACTTAGAATATACTGTGTAAATGTGGAAAATGTTTTAGGGCAGACAGTCTGCACTGTAGCAGTGCACTGCACTGAACATGCTGACATGCCAAACATAGAAATTTTGAAAAATCAGTGTTTGTGATTGCTCTTATAGAAGAGCAAAGGGGGTATAAGATCAACTTTAAGAATACCAAAATCCTCCCCTCACTATACACAATGACTTACTGGTATTTACCAATAAAAGAAGCCACAGAAGGTGGCATGTACTCCAATAGGTTTAACTGACTGCTGGTAACAATAACAGTTGTTCATGGGAAGCACTTGACATGAAACATCTTCAACGAATTAAAACCAATAATTGTAATTTTTAAGTAGGTGGGTGATGTTGGGAGTGGTCTCCATTGTGAGAAGTGGAGAAGTGGTAGCTACTGCT
Source organism: Locusta migratoria (assembly GCA_026315105.1). Lineage (NCBI taxonomy): Eukaryota > Metazoa > Arthropoda > Insecta > Orthoptera > Acrididae > Locusta > Locusta migratoria. The sequence continues at coordinate 360,433,479 of CM048746.1, read as the reverse complement.
TCATTGTTGCTTTCCTGTATTTGTGCATCTGAATCCTGCCCACTAGGTAACATCATTCTATGAATAAAAGTTATAATTGCCAGTGAGGTCACTTGTCCAATGACAAGCTTAATGTCACTGTAATGATATCAGACTTTACTTCCAGCAGACACTCATCTCTTAATGAAAACTACATTGATTATTTATGAAAGTTTGAGTTTTAATTCCAATTTGTTGCATTCTGAACATGAAGAAGATATTATATAAATATTATTTTGTTGTCAAAATCTAATAATGGAAAGTCCAAGTTGGATTTAACAATATAATAATAGGGCAGTTTACAACACACCGCAAAGATGTGATGGCGAGCTGCAAATGTGCCTGTCACAGCTCGTCGTCATGTCTTTGCGATGAGTTGTAAACTGTCATTTTGTTGTCATTTTGGCAAGACGACATTGCAAGTAAAATGTTTCTACAAGCTGACTCTTTCCATTGAGCCATATTGTTGCTTTCCATTTGATTTCTGGTTTATCTATTTAAAAAATCAAATATGATAAATTATGAAACACATTTGACACATTTTAGAAAATAATGAGTATCTCTGTAAAGACTAAAGAAATCAAAACAACAAATTCATCAGCAGTCGAACATGTAAGTAAGAAATGTCAGCAGTTTTGGCAGTAACAACTGTGGAACTCCATACTGAATGGATACACAGGTGAAAAATCTTGATAGATTAAAACAGTGAGACAGGCTGATACTCAGACTCATAACCTTGCCTGCTTCACTATCTCAACTTTATTTCTGCCAGTACCTCTGTTATTGTCGTATCCTCAGAGAATCTCTCCTGGACACCTTGATGGACTAGTGCTGTGTTTGTTCATGTAATGTAAATTAACATAAGATTAATTTTTAATAAAAAGTTTTGGACTAAATAAAAATTTTGTACAAAATGCAAAATATCATTTTTAAATTTTTTCATACAACCAGTAATTGAAAATAAGTCTTTTTAATTAAAAATTAGGATTCAGTATTTATTAATTTACAATATGAAATTAAAAAGGAAAAAAATGTATGCTACTAACAATTTCAGTTGGTTATTATGTGAATACAGTTTGATTACACTATGCACTGAGCTTCTAGCAAATGTTTAACAATAATGAAAAATCTTCAAAGTGATTTCTTTGTTACCTTTTTTTGAGAATTTAGTTATAATTCCTCAAGATACTGATCTTGAAACCTAATAACTATAAAGATAGTGAAAGGGGGGGGGGCAGTTTGTAAGGTCTCGTTGTCCGTATAATTATGAAATTAAGATACTGTAATTGTATTATGCAAAGAACAAGCTATTAATGTCTCTGTATTTTTTCAGTAATGGCATTATATCCCCAGACAACTTGCTTCTACAAGGCTGTTGTGAACCAGCTGCCAACGACTTCCACTGAAGAATATGAAGTTCTTTTTGAGGACTCATCTTATGCAGAAGGGTATTCACCTCCTCTCACTGTCGCACAACGTTATGTTATATCCATAAAGGACAAGAAAAATAAAATTCAAACTTGACACAAATTTTTATACCTTTATTTCACTCTATTTCCTTTTCAAACTGAGATAACTAATATTCTTTTCACTGAAGATGAGATTACTCTATGATTGAATATGAAGAACACTATTTGATTTTTTCAAAGCAGATGTCTTATGCTTATTGAATTGGGAAAAGTTGGGATGAGGGTGGTGTCAATGATCAGCAATGCATAGAATGTGTTGAGTACTTCAGTAATAAAGAGACCAGTGACAGAAAGGCAGACATGTTAAGTTGCCGATAGGCGCACACAAAAGACAGAAACTTTGTACCTTTCACAGTACGCCCTTTTCAAAGCTGCGCGCCCACACACACACACACACACACACACACACACACACAAGCCCCTACTCATTTGACACACACAATTTCAGTACTGCTTTTGAAGAGGTAGGATTCAGTAGTTGTAAAAAGTAGACGTTAAGAGTCAGAGTTAGGTGCCTTATCGATTGGAAGAAAGGAGCTGGTTTAGTTTACTGGCTAGGAATGTAGAAGGAAGCGGTGGTAAGGGCACAGGGCAGGCTTGTAATACTCAGGTGTGAGAGAAGTGGTACACAATGTGGGTGATGTGGGAATGCAGATTGGGAAGAGGAAGGAGGAAGGGAAAACTGTTTGGTACGTATAATGAAGACAGGGTATTATCAGAGATTGAAGCTAGGGTGATTGTAAGAGCAGTGGATTAGTTGTAAGGATTACTCCCGTACACACAGTTCAGAGACACTGGTGGTAGAGCGAAGGATCTGGATGGCCTGAGTTTTTGAAGCATATGCTCTGGTTAACCTTCCAACAGGTGTGCATGTGTGTCAGAAACGAGGCAACAAGTTTCGTATCCTTTTCTCGGACAGTGGGAAATTCCGAAATACCCCTCTTTGTATTAGCCATCTCTTTTATGATACAAGTTTGATGTTTGTTTCTTTTTAAGATTTATTATCAAGCAGTATCTGCAAAATATGCGTGAAAGTGATTGCAGCGAAGTTGGTATTTGGTTTGGCTGATTTCGCAAGTGGGCCAGGCTACAGTGGGGTAGGATTAGCATGTGACAGGATTGGAGTAGGAAACACTGCAGATTGATTGTACAAGTCTAGCACGTGGGTTGGTATTGGGATGGACTTGCATTTTGTGTGTGTTTGGTGTTACATCAACCACCACTATAGGAAATATATTGGTAGGATATGTCTCATTTCAGTGTGTGATGATAGGTAACGAAATCATACGTAAGGACATGGTCCCTGTTGCTTAATTTGATAGTTGCTTTCACATGCATGAGGTGACATATGTTTATTCAGGATCTGTGGATTTTTATTAAGTAACTAGCATATAACACCATTTTGACATTTCACTTGGATGGATGTTAGACATGGCCTGAAGATGGTGTTAATGTAATACCGAAACCACTTGTTAAACAATACAGCTGTTGGTGGGTAAGTTAATAATTTGGAATTGAAATAATGGTCCAGTCTGTGATGGTAGTGGGTGACATTGGGGGGGGGGGGGGGCACTGCTTTGAAGCTATTTTGTGGTGGGAAAATGTGTGTGTGTGAGTGAGAGAGAGAAGAAGAGAGAGATACAAGGAAATCTATTTGTGGATTTGGTCTTGGGGGTAGTGCCTGTCGGTGAAGGCCGTTGTGAGACATACAGCATACTGGGAACGAGTTCTCATTGCTGCAGATATGCCATCCACTCGTGGCCAGACTTATGAGGGATTTTATTTGTTAGTAACAAGTGCCAGCTGTCAAAATAAAGATTTTGTTGGTGGTTAGTGACACATCAAGAGATTCTAAAATAAAATAATTACATTGTAAGTAACAATGTTCAGTATGACCATGTGGTTAAAGGCTTGATGTAGAGCAGAAGATAATGATCACTGGTTCCTGTGCTGATATAAACTTTTTTTTCCTTCTCATCTTCACCATTGTAAGAGATTCTGGGATCAACAGTGATGTTTATATTTGTACTTGTAATTAAAAAAAAAATTCCAGTTTTTCAGAATATTTTGTGATTTCTGAGAGTGTGGTTAGGCAGAAAACTAACTAATTCTTATATCACTATGTTTGAATTGAGCATCAGAGTAATTTTCTTCTTTGTTTGTCCAAATAGTTAGTAGCTGTTTGAGAGTGGTAGAGGAAATAAACATCCAAAAATCTGCGTAAGTCTTACATGTGGTGGCCTATATGGAAAGACGTGACACTCCATAAGATTAAATTATGCTGTTTTCTCACTTCAGAAAGAGGCACCCAGTTAGCAATGATACTGTCAATATGTGCCTGTTGAACTGCAGACTAGCAAAAGCTTACATATTATAGTATTTCCTTCTTGCCCCAAACTGTATGTAATTATGTACAAAACAAATTTCCACAAATTAATTCTTTCACCAATCAAGTTGTGGACAGAATCATTATTACTGCTATTATTGGCAGTGGCTAAAGTTGCTTAATCTGTTCACAGTCAAAACTGTAATAAAGCAGACACTATTTTAAACTTCCTTTTTTATCTGAATCTTAAAAAATTGTGGACACCCAAAATGTATTCACATGAGGTGCCTTTGTTATGCAGTGAACAACATGGTAAGTAGCCACAGTCATCACAAATTAAAAACAATCATAGATTCATAAAACTTGGTCTTGTTACTTATACTTACACACATCCACGAGGATCACCTCAACAAGGATCTATGGATGAACCAACTAATCTAATCTAACGAAAATGACATTAATTACAGCATATGCATTGAGTCCTAATCATTCATCTCTATACACCAATTAAAATCACTTTGTAGTTGACATTGCAGTGAGTCAGACAGTTTAGGGCAGCCACTAACCAGTCATTCTTTAGAACTGTGCACCACATGCCTTTTGTTGTGCCTGTTTTATAGGTACATACTTGCATCACCTCTGATAATATCACTAGTTGCATGCTGACAGCATTGCCCTCAAAACTATAGTCAGTCAGCCACACAATAATTTTAATTACGGTGTAGATCCTGTACCAGTTTAAGGCCAAAGAAAATAATACAAGCTGCTACTTCAGATGCCAAGGTTAGAGGAACATTAGAGGTGCTACAGTTTTCAAGATTTCCAAATATTAGTCTTCGCTTGGTGCCATGGGCATCCTAGTGCAAGCTTTGTCTGCAGTATGTTTCATATTTAGTAGTAAGTGGATGCAGGAGGATGGTAAGAGAGTAGTTGTGAGGATTTCCTAGCTGGCAATTAAGAAAGGTAGGAGAGGTGTTGTTTTACAGTGACTGTTTGCCAGATTTAAATACCAATATCTCAAAAATTAAATCAGAAATAATATTACTACTATCAGTTTTAAACAAAATTTTGGTATCTTAGATTTTATCCACAGTAATATCAATCATATGCAAAATTTGATGCATTGCATTATTACCTCTGCAAAATTCCATATTGTATCATGCACTGTAGTTCCTTACCTCATGAAAATGCCAAAATGTTTACTATGTTATGAGGAGGGGCGGTATCGGACTGTGTGATGTGCCAAAATAAATATTTATCTCAAAATACTTTTCTAAAAATCATGAGAGGAGTATTAATAGTGACCACAATGCCAGGTGCTTGCAGGCTGCAATTACATGCTTGAATACATCAGTATGAATACTTGATGTGGATGGGATGGTAGACAGCAATGGCCTCAGACAACCTCCTCTTCCAAACAAACAAATGACTTTGATTTTTAACAATTTTATATAACAGTCAACTGGTTGACAGTGAATTTAACAAAAAAAGAGGTCCCTCTGCAACAGTCAAGATATCATGTACAGACTCTTAGTAAAGGCTGGTGCCATTGTCACAGTAGATGTGACAGAAGGTACAGGAACAGTACTCAGTACATATCACAGAAACATTTATGCAGAATGGCACGAAAGACTGAATAACTAAAAAGGATTAAATTATTTTTTGTTTTGCATAAACACTTGGACATGTGTGGTACATTTGACATTTAAATCTGTAGAATAAACAGTAAAAAGAGACAATAAAAGAAATAATAATGTTGTGTCATAACTGGCCAGGTTCTGTGTAAATAGTGAGTTATGCACTAAAGAAGTAAAGAAACCATTACACCTGCCTAATATTGTGTAGGGCTTCCGCAAGCACACAGATGTGTTGTAATATGACATGGCATGAATTTGACTAATGACATAGTGCTGGAGGGAATTGACACCAAGCGTCCTGTAGGGCTGTCCATACATCTGTTAGAGTACGAGGGGGTGGAAATCTCTTCTGAACAGCATATTGCATCCCAGATGTGCTCAATAATGTCCATGTCTGGTGAGTTTGGTGGGCAGTGGAGGTGTTTCAACTCAAACAGTGTTCCTTGAGCCACTCTGTAGCAGTTATGGATGTGTGGGGCTTTGCATGGTCCAACTGCATTTGCCCACATTCTTCGAAATGCACAATGGACATGAACAGATGCAGGTGATGAGCCAGGATGCGTACATGTGTGTCATCTGTCAGAGCCATATTTAGATATATCAGGGGTCTCACATCACTCCAACTGCCCATGCTCCACACCATTACAGAGCCGCACCAGCACAGTCCCCTGCTGACATGCAGGGTCCGTGGATTCGTGAGGTTGTCTCCATACTTGTACATGACCATCCGCTTGATACATATGGAAACGAGACTCATCAAACCAGGCAACATATTTCGAGTCATCAACAGGCCAATGACAGTGTTTAAGGGGCCAGGCAAGGCATACAGCTTGTGTGTTCTGCAGTCAGCAAGGGTACATGAGTCGGCCTTTGGCTCCAAAAGCTCATACTAATGATGTTTCAATCAGTGGCTTGCATGCTGGCACTTGCTGACGACCCAGAATTGAAATGACTAAAATCTGCATAATCTGAACGCCACCTCCTCAATGGACACCAACTGGTCCATTAGCAATTAAAATCAAGATGGGGTTGCCTGAGATCAATGGAGGACTATGAAGAGCCCGAAACCAGATTGGACCTTTGGAGAAAGACCTCAAATCGACACTGGGTGGAGCCTAAAGAGGAACCAGGAAAGCGTTTAAGACTATAATAACTATTTAAAAGTATATAAACCATACAGTTTTGGAAATGGGAGAAATTTGTCTTTCAGATGGAGGCAAATAAAAAAAAAGGGTTACCAAAGGGTGAATTTAGGTCGACTGAGTTTTGTGATCGAATCATGTCACTTGATGCCATGATCACAACATATTCGTCAATAACCAGTCGACGATTTCTGACATGCATGAATATGAATTTTGTTTCAACTTGTTACAGTCTCAATTTATCTGTTAGGTCCATACCTAATCACAAGCTCGTAAAGGCCAATACACACTGTCCGTCAGAACATTCCACAATGTATTTCTAATGGCGCCAATCACACTGTCCGTCCCTGGATCGTCAGGTCAAGCTTCCTCAAGAAGAATGTTTTGACGTAATGGTCGTCTGCTAGAGCTATGTACCGTAGGAAGGGGCCGAGCAAAGTGTTTTGCACAGACAAACAGGGAGAGCACTTTGCAACATCGCCAGATTGCTGCTTCCTCCGCCCGCTGCCAGCTGACTGGGCCGCTGCGGCTGCACGCTCCTGGCAGTAGTCTTATTCGATCGAGTTTAACTATTCAAATGTATGCACTGCGCATCCAGTGAAGAACCTTCTACACACTTCAGCTGGACATTCTGATATCTTGATTTAGATATCATCTATATGCCTTCAAATTTAATACATTTTTCATGCTATTCATTGCATTTAGGCGAAACAATATGAATGGTAAGAAATGCTCTTTTCTGCTTGCAGTAGAGGGCAATTGAAAATTTTTACAAAGTTCAATAAATTTTTTATTTATACTGCCATGAACAGGTAGTTGCACATACATTAACATGTATAGAAAGCAAAAATAAAATTGTATACACATAAATGAAGGCTGTATACTGGTTATGTACTGAGTGCAGTTTTCCGTTCCACTTTGGTATGAACACAGATGGTGATAAAATGAAGGCAAAAATAAATAATTTTGATTCTAAAAGTGAAAATATTTTGTTCAAGCCAATGGTGCAGTCAGGATTTGGTTCGGGGAGAGGGGGCTCATTTTAAAAATAAAAATGACTGCAGAGGTTTCCATCCCCCTTGGCCAATGAATCCCCGCCACCCCCCCTCCCCCACCCCCCAAACTGTGACTAACTTCCCCCCCCCCCCTCTCTCCTGACACCCGAGATATTAGGTCATGGATTTCTAGGTTATTACCTCATAAAAATGGTTTTGCTATTTAATATTAAATATATTTTATTTCACATCTTGTAAATTATTTTATAAAGCCTCCTCCCTAGAAATTACTATGATGCAACCCCCTCTCTGGCCTACTGTTTTATTAATGGTACAGGGATCTTATCATTCGTTATCAGAAATATAAGAAGCTCTCCGGTGTTATAACTGTTCAATGAACATGGGACTCTAGGTGTAAAAATTGAACCTTTATAACACTATTGTTGTTCGTAGTTTCCGGCGGCCTGCATAAGATTCCACTCGGTGGCACCTGGCGCTGTCGACCTGCTAAGCAACAGATCACCGCATATGAACAACATAGCAGTATCAATAGCGGCATCATCAAAGTTGGTCAGGGCGGCATTAAACCGCCCACAGTAACAGCAGCACACGTTCTCAGTGGTGGCATCACCTTGGTTAAAAATGTTAAAATGTTTGTTAAGCTTATGAAACTCAACTGCGGGGCCATCACTCCTTAAACTTACAAACTGCTTATGAACTAACTTATACTAAAGACAGCACAGACATCCAGGCCCGAGGGAGGATATCAACTCTCAATGGGTAAAGGCCTCGCACATCAGAGCAGAGCGCCTCAATGCACTAGACCACTTCACTGCGGCATCACGGTGACCCAATGTCACGTTGACTTGTGCTTGGCAAATGATAGTTACATTGTGATTTATTACATGTGCACTATTTCAAATTTTGGTTCCGGCCTCTTTTTGGTTTGATTTTCTCAGGGAAGCCAAAACAGTCTTGGTCCAACCTGCCACTGCCCGCACCGAAAAGTTTATTGTGGAGTATCGCTCCCTGTATATTTAGTAAAGCCAATCAATGCCCTTGAACAGTGCAAGGAGTCCATTTACAGTTCTTTATTAGACACAATTTCTTCGGGTCTGGTTGCCCCAAATGTTCTGTGCCTTTTACTCTCCAATGCAATACATTCGAAGATTAGATGTGATGCAGTTTCATCACCGTCATCACAGATCCTACATTTAGGGTCCTCTTCTGTTATTCCCATTGTATGTAGGTGTTTTTTGAAATTCCCATAGCCTGTCAGCAATCCAACCATGAGTCATAATCTCTCTCCTGTTCAGGCCTAGGATTGCAGAGCTTCTTTTAAAATGTTGCTTTGGCATCATTGCCTTGCCATGTTTTTGTTGATAGACTTTGGTCCAATATCCTACATGCTGTCTTCCGAGCCAGTTACGTTGCTCCAATTTGATCATTGCCTTGGTGATTGTCAGGACAGGTTCCAGTCCATTAAATGGACCATCCTGGCTAATCTGTTGGCATGTTCGTTGTCACTGATCCCCAAGTGGCCAGGGACCCACAATAGGTTTACTCTATTGCTTTCCCCTAGCTCCACCAGAACCCTGTGACATTCTGCAACAATTTTAGACCTTGTTGCAGGAGCTGCCAGTGATCTAGCTGTCTGAATAGATATAGATGCTGCGGTCTTTGTAGCACCTACGCAAATTCTCCTCCACACACGCCCTGATGGCAGTGATTTCAGCCTGGAATACTGACGCCAGTTTCCCTAGGAGGTGACACCCTCCAGTCTTGGCTGCAACCTGTATACCCCGGCCCCAACTCCTTGGTCTGAAATTGACCCATCAGTGAACCAAACAATATCCCCCGTACGGTGTCGAACTATTTTCTCCCACTGTCCCTACTTTCAATTGTTATATTGAAAGGCTTGTTGAAGCAGTATGGGGTTATAATATAGTCGGCTGGCATTTCCCCAATCTTTCCTATATTTACCTCTCACTATTTTAGTGTGTGACTCTGGATATCCGTAAGAGTTCCAGTTTTTGCCAGTTTTGAGTCTGTATGCATCAGCCGCTGCCTCCATGTTGACCCAAAGGTGTAATGGGGGCATATCCAGCATGGTTTCCATCCCAGCAGTTGGTGTGCTACTAATTCTGCCTGTTACGGCTAAGCAGGCTAATCTCTGCACCTTACCAAGCTCCTTAGCAGCAACCTGCTGTTCTACCTTCTTTCACACCACACGACTGCCCCATAGGTGATCCTGGGTCTAATCACCGTGGTGTATATCCAGTGCATACCCTTGGGTCTCAGGCTCCAATTTTTGCCACAAGCTCTCCTGGTACTTACCAGAGAACCTTTTGCCTTAGAGCAAATATTCCTAATGTGAGGGGTCCATGTCAGTTTCTCATCTAAGGTAACCCCTAGATATTTCACTGTCCCCTTCACAGGTAGCGCTTCATTGAAAAGCTTTAGATTCCAACTTGAATGTTGGATATGCTTCTTTGTGAATGGTACAACAACAGTCTTCTTAGGACTAACCCCCAGATCCTGTTTTCTGCACCAGCCTTGCACAATGTCCAATGCACCTTGTGCCATATTCTTGACTGTGTCAGCAAATTTGCCAAGTATTATTATGACAAGATCATCTGCGTATCCTTGGCAAAAGTACTGCCTAGAGTTTAATTCTCCAATGAGATCATTCACCACTACATTCCACAATAAAGGGGAAAGAACTCCTCCTTGCGGGCAACCCCTAGTGGTGTTCATTACCATTTTTCACTCATCATGGTAGCCTCTACCTTTCTTCCACTGAGCATGGCCCTAGTCCACCTACATATAGTGGTCCCTAGGTCCTGCACCTCTGCTGCCCTAACCATGGAATCGAAGGTCGTGTTGCTAAAAGCCCCCTTGATGTCCAGGAAGATACAGAGGGCTATTTTCTGAAAGTGTAGTGTTTTCTCCACCTTCCCAACATGATTTACCTGGCTGATATGCATGTTGGTTTGAATGTAGAGGAGCCCTACTTAACCTCTTTTCTCCAACATGCACATTAACCAGCTTTTCCAATGTCTTAAGAATGAAGGAGGACAGGCTGATTGGTCTCATATCCTTGGTCTTGGTATGATCAATTCTCCCTGGTTTTGGAATGAAGACAACCTTCACTGCCCTCCAGGCATTGGGAATGATTCCCGCTGCTAGGCTAACCCTGAATAACCTGCACCTGCATAGGAATCTAATAAGATTTTCTCCCGCTTGTTGCAGGAGAGCTGGAAAGATTCCATCGGGGCCAGGTGACTTTAACGGCTGAAAAGTTCCCACCGCCCATCGGACCTTACTGAAATCGACACACTCCTTGGTCAAATCCCAGTCCTCTTTGCGAATTCCTGAGAACCGTTGTCTCTCAGGAATCGCATTCTGGTCTTGAGTTATCCACCAGAGTATATTGAGGAAGGTGAGTCTTGAGGAGAAGTTCCAGCGTTTTATGTGCTGTCTTTGTATACTCCCCATCCTCCTTCCTCAATGTTCCTTCTGAATTAGTTGGTATCCTAGTGAGGATTTTATGAAGTCTCGCTTGAGCAGCCGTGCCCTCCACTTCCTCACAGAATACCTTCCAGGATGCCTCCTTTGCCCGTCTGATGGCAAGGTTGTAATTGACAAGGGCCTCACAATACTTTGCCCATTGTCCTTTGCACCTCACAAGGTTAAACAGTCTTCATACCTGTTTCCTTTGCATTTCCAGGTTATTATTTCACCAAGGCTAACTCTTATTTGTGCACTTCTTGGTGATTGAGTAGTTGTCCTGGTATAAGGTCACTATAGCCTCTGCTACTTCCTCAAACTCTGCTGGATTCCTTATCGAAGTTTTAATTTCCGATAGGCTGAAGTCAAGGTCTCTCCTATATGTCTCCCAGTCCGTTTTCCTGGGATTCCTATAGTCCATGGTCTGTCTGGTTTCCATTTCAACCTTGAATTTAATATACATGTGATCTGATGAGGATGGCTCCAGAACCACATGCCACTGTTTGACGTAACTGCCCATCATCATGGAACCAAAAGTTATGTCAATTACTTCTTCCCTTCTACTATTCCTGAATGTAGGTTCATCACCCCTATTCAGGATCTCCAAGTTGTTAGACAGGAGAAATTCAAGAAGGTGCTCACCTCTACTGTTGGTGTCCTTGCTGCCCCACAATAGATTGTGGGCATTAGCATCACATCCCACCACCAGTTCGTCACCTTGCCGGTGGCAGGCTACCGTCAGTCTCCTCACTTCCAAAGGAGGAGGACAGCTGTCTTCGTAAGGAAGGTATGTTGAGGCCAAAACAATTTCCCTCGTGATACCTTCCTCACGTTGCTGCATCCTGATGGTCACCAGGTCCCTGGAACAAAAATCCATCATTGGTATGAAAGGGATTCCATTTCTAACATAAATGCAAGTTCTGGAGTTTTTTTTTAAATTTCTAGCATAAATCAGCTTACCTCCAGTACCACCGAGGCCCGATACACCACCTTTGTATAAATAGAGTTCTTATATCAGGACCACGTCCACCTCCTGTCTCCCCAAGGCGACGGCTCAGGGCAGCAGTGACCCCTTTACTGTGCTGCAGGTTTATATGCAGCACTTCCAGTTCCCGTCTTGCTGCCATTATTGCCTTTAAGGTCTTTGATTACCCTGACGGCGACCTGCGAGAACCATAAAAACAGTTTCAGCTCTTGCTCTCACATTGCCTTCAGGGACTTCTCTCCGACCTCCACCACCAGGGTACGTCCTTCCAGAACGACCTTTTGGTTAATTACCCTCCAATCCTCTGTCGAGACTTTTGGGTTGTGGACCTTTATTTTCTCGAACAGAGTCTTTGGAGAGACATCCTTAAGGATCTTTGGTACCCATATTGATTGATACCTTTGCAGTCTCCAGGAGTTCGTCTGCTGTCTTGACCAGCAGCTTCGCATCCTCCCACGGGAATATCATGGGCACCTTGTCCTTAAGCCATTCTGTTGAGTGCCACCCTCGCAGACAAAACTGAGGGCACCGCAATCTAGATAGACCCTCCTGAATTTGGGTCCTGGACCAGCGTATCACCCAATCTCTTCAAAGAGGGCCGTCTGCACAAGCTTCTCCTGCTGTGAGGTGATGCTCACCAGGCCGGCCGCGGTGGCAGAGGTGACTGAGGTGCTCCAGTCACGGTCAGCACGGCCACTACGGTCGGGGGTTCGAATCCCCCCTCGGGCATGGATATTTGTGCCATCCTAGTTCGTAAGTAGTTCATAAGTAGTTTGTAAGTTTAGGGACTTATGACCCCATAGTTAAGTCCCATAAGCTTAACAAACATTTGAACATTTGATGGTCACCAGTGGGTATCCTTCTTAGACAACTGCCATTCTAAAGACTGAGACTGCAGTACTATAGGTCTGTTTTCCTATTTCCTGCCTCAGCCCTTTAGGATCACGCTTGTCCAGAGAGGAGGGTCTTAGATTCCTCCCTAACCCTCTTGCCACCTGTCTTTGACGTCGAGGGGGTCTGTGTACCCCTTCGACCTGAGGCAGTTTCTTTTTGGACATCTTGGGCTCAAGCCCTTTTGAGTCCCTCCACTTATGCTTAAGAAGCCATTCTTTTTCTTCCTTTTGCTTTTGTTCTGTGAGAAGTTTCCTCCTCTGAGCCCCAGACAAGGCCTTAATCCTAATCTGGTCCAACTTCTCTGTTACAGTTCCCGCTTCTTGCTCAGGTCTAGACCCTGATTCAGAAGTCGGAGTGCCCTCCATCGGTCCTGATCCCGATGTCTGAGTATCTGAGGTCTCAGATTGCCCCTTAGATCCTTTTAAAATACTTTCTTTCTCTGTGTTCATCTTAGTCCCACGAGATTTGGGGATTTATATGGTCCACACCACAATAACCCTGTGTGGTGTAAGGCTACTTACTCAGGGAGGTCGCCCGGTATCCCTGAGGCTCCATTCGAGACACATCCAACCATGTGCCACGCACCCCTCGGCACGGATCGCATCACACCTTGGGATGGGAAAGGACTGGGAGAGGATAAGGAAGACGGGACGTTGTGGGACACTCTTAGTCTGATCCATCAGCTGAGGCCTTTCTGGCAGTAGGTTCTCTACCTTCGGTACAGCCCTCAGCTTCCCACGGATGCGCAAGCCTCTCCACCCACACGGACAGTGCTTCGTCAAGGTGGTGTCCCCCGTGGAGGTCAGCCCCAGTAGTCCCCCTCCCCCAGTAGCTGCGCCACTAGTTCAAGTGAAGATAACAACAATGCGAATAAAATTCAGTTAAAACTTTATAAAAATTTCTAGTGACATTATATCGAACTATTCTATTCTACTCTATTCTGAGCAAGCCTCTTCATCTCCTCATAAGACATACAATCTACATCCATTTGCATCTGTTTACTGTATTCATCCCTCGCTCTCCCTCTACGATTTTTACCCCACATACTTCCCTCCAATGCAAAATTCTAGATTCCTATATGTCTAAGAATATGTCCTATCAGTCTGTCCTTTCTTTCAGTCAAAGTATGCTAGAAATTCCTTTTCTCCCCAATTCTGTTCAATACCTACTCATTAGTTATGTTATTTACTCACCTAATATTCAGCATTCTTCTGTAGCACCACATTACAAAAGCCTATATCCTCTTCCTGTCAGCACTGTTTATCATCCATGTTTCACTCCCATACAAGGCAACACTCCACACAAATGTCTTCAAAAAGGACTTCCTTACACTTAATATTCGATGTTAACAAATGTCTTTTTCAAAAACGCTTTTCTCCCCATTGCCATTCAGCATTTTATATCCTCTGTACCGTGGCAATCGCATGTTATTTTACTGCCCATCTAAGGACCTTTATTGTTTCGTTACCTTATCTTATTCCTTCAGCATTGCCCGATTTTCTTAGACTGCACTCCAATACCCTCGTTTTGCTCTTGTTAATGTTCATTTTATATGCACCTTTCAACACACTGTCAATTCTGTTCAACTGCTCTTCCAGGTCTTTTGCTGTCTCTGACAGAATTACAATGTCATCGGCAAAACGCAATGTTTTTAATTCTTCACCCATAACTTTAATCCCTTCTCCAAATTTCTCCTTGCTTTCCTTTATAGCTTGCTTGATGTATAAATTGAATAGCATTGGAGAAAGGCTACAACCCTGCCTTACTCCCTTCCCAACATCTGCATCCCTTTCATGTCCTTCAACTCTGATAACTGCTGTCTGGTTTTTGTACAAGTTGTAAATAACGTTCTGTTCCCTATATTTTATGCTTGCTGATTTCAGAAATTGATCTACAAAAGATAGAAATGTATGTTTGCCTTCTTTAATCTATCTTCTAAGATAATACGTAAAGTGAGTATTGCTTCCCGTGTTCCTATATTTTTCCTGAATCCAAACTGATCTTCCCCAAGGTCGGCTTCTACCAGCTTTTCCATCCTTCTGTAAATAATTCATGTTATAAAATTTTGCAACCATGACTTATTAATCTGATGGTTCTGTAATTTTCACACCTGTTTGCACCTGCTTTCTTTGGAGTGGGGATTATTACATTTTTCTTAAAGTCCGAGGGCATGTCGCCTGTCTCGTACATCTTACGCACCAGGTGGAATAGTTTCGTCATGGCTGGTTCTCCCAGAGACTGTTCTGAGGGAATGTTATCTAATCCAAGGGTCTTGTTGTGACTTAGGTCTTTCAGGGCTCTGTCAAATTCTGCTCTCAGTATAGTATCTCCTATCTCATCTTCATCTTCCCTTACTACAATATTGTCTGTAAGTTCATTTCCTTTGTAGAGCACCTCTACATACACTTTCCACCTTCCAGCTTTCCATTCTTTGCGGAGAACCGGTTTTCCATTTGAGTTAGAACTCAGAAGTACTTTATATTCATATAGCTACTTTTCTAGTCTCCAAATGTCTCTTTTACTTTCCTGTAGTAACTAGTTCTGAATGCTTTTTCTGAAAACTACTTCGAGCAGTTAGTTCATGAACCCACTAGAATAGTAAGAGGTTGCGAAAATACCCTTGATCTCCTAGCAAGAAATAATCCGGAGATAGTAAAGAGCATCAAAACAAATACAGGGATTAGCGAACATCGAGTTGTTGTAGCGAGACTGAATGTCGAAATTCCCAAATGCACCAAAAACAAACGAAAAATATATCTATTCAATAAAGCTGATAAAAATTCGCTTCACGCTTTCCTGAGTGATAGTCTCCAGTCTTTCAAAACTAAAAATGCGAGTGTAGAACAGTTATGGCTTACTTTCAAAGACATAATATCAGTAGCAATCGAGAGATTTATACCAAATAAATTAATAAAAGAGAGGGCTGACCCCCGTGGTACACAAAACAGGTCAGATCACTGTTGCAGAAACAAAGAAAAACGCATGCAAAATTTAAAAAGACACAGAATCCACAAAACTGGCAATCTTTTACTCAAACTCGCAACCTAGCGCGGACTTCAATGTGAGAAGCCTACAGTAGTTGCCACAACGAAATCCTGTCTCGTAATCTTGCAGAAAATCCAAAGAAATTCTGGCCATATGTGAAGTACACTAGCGGCAAAACACAAACAATACCTTCACTGCGCGATAGCAATGGTAATACTACCGACGACAGTACTGCTGAGGCAGAATTACTAAATACAGCTTTCCAAAATACGTCCACCAAAGAAAACGAATTGAACACTCCAGTATTCAATCCAAGAACAGCTGCCAGCATGCGAAACTTAGAAGTAGATGTTCCTGGAGTAGTAAAACAACTTAAGTCACTAAACAAAAACAAATCTTCCGGACCAGATTGTATACCAACTAGATTCCTCTCAGAGTGTGCTGATAATTTACAACCGATCACTCAGCGAAAGATCCGTACCTAAAGACTGGAAAGTTGCCCAAGTTACTCCAATATTCAAGAAAGGCAATAGGAGTGATCCCCAAAATCACAGGCCAATCTCATTGACGTCGACTTGCAGTTGGATT
This sequence comes from Locusta migratoria, assembly GCA_026315105.1. Classification (NCBI taxonomy): domain Eukaryota; kingdom Metazoa; phylum Arthropoda; class Insecta; order Orthoptera; family Acrididae; genus Locusta; species Locusta migratoria. The sequence goes on along the minus strand of CM048746.1, from coordinate 360,416,930 downwards.
TTGGAACACATACTTTGTTCGAATATTATGAACTACCTCGAAGAGAACGACCTATTAACCAATAGTCAACACGGATTCAGAAAGTATCGCTCTTGCGAAACACAGCTTGCCCTTTATTCACATGAAGTGTTAAGTGTCATCGATAAGGGATCTCAAATCGAATCCATATTTCTGGATTTTCGGAAGGCTTTTGACACTGTACCCCATAAGCGGCTTCTAATGAAATTGCGTGCTTATGGAATATCTCCCCAATTGTGCGATTGGATTCACGATTTCCTATCAGAAAGGACACAGTTCGTTGCAATTGATGGTAAGTCATCGAATAAAACAGAAGTGATATCTGGCGTTCCACAGGGAAGCGTTATAGGTCCCCTACTCTTCTTCATGTTTATAAACGATTTAGGAGATAATCTGAATAGCTCCCTTAGACTGTTCGTGGATGATGCTGTCGTTTATCGGTTAGTGAAGTCAACAGAGGATCAAAAGCAACTGCAAAGCGATTTAGACAAAATTTTTGCTTGGTGCGAAAATTGGCAATTGACACTAAATAAAGAAAAGTGTGAAGTAATACACATGACCACTAAAAGAAATCCGCTGAACTTCAATCACGCGATAAATCAGTCAAACCTTAAGGTCGTAAATTCTACCAAATATCTAGGAGTTACAATTACGAACAACTTTGATTGGAGAGAACACACAGAAAATATTGTGGGGAAGGCGAACCAAAGGTTACGTTTAATTGGCAGAACGCTTCGAAGATGCACCAGCTCCACCAAAGAGACTGCCTACATCACACTTGTGCGTCCTCTCCTGGAGTACTGTTGCCCCTTGTGGGACCCTCACCAGGTAGGACTGATGGAAGATATTCAGAAGGTTCCAGTGGGGGGGGGGGGGAAGCGTCACGGAAATGTTGCACGAATTGGGGTGGAAATCATTAAAAGAAAGACGTTATCTGTTTGCGAAGTTTCAATTACCGACTTTAGGGAGACATGACCATCCCAATAAAATAACAGAAATCAGATCGAAAACGGAACGATTTAGGTGTTCTTTCTTCCCGCACGCTATTGGAGAATGGAATGGTAGAGAAAAGTTATGAAAGTGGTTAATGAATCCTCTGCCAGGCACTTAAATGTGATTTGCAAAGTATCTCTGTAGATGTAGGCAGTATCTATTTTTTCCCTATTTATACATTCTTCTACAGACTTGCATTTGCCTTCCAGCCACTCCTGCTTAGCTATTTTGCACTTCCTGACACTCTCATTTCTTAGTCGTCTGTACTCCTTTTTGCCTGTTTCATTTACTGCATTTTTATATTTTCTCCTTTCATCAATTAAATTTAGTACTTCTTGTGATATCCAAGGATTTTTTGTAGGTCTTCCCTTTCTACCTATTTTGTCCTCTGCTACCCTGACTATTTCATTTCTCAATGCTACCCATTCCTCTTCTACTGTTTTATTTCCCCCCATTTCTGTCAATAGTTGCCTAAAGCTCCCTCTGAAATTCTTAAGAACTTCAGGTTCCCTCAATTTATCCAAGTCCCATCTCCTTATTTTCCTACCACTCTGCAGTTTTTTTTTTTTCAGTTTTAACCTACAGTTCATGACCAATAAGTTACAGTCAGAGTCTATATTTGCCCCTGGATATGTCTTACAGTTTAAAACCTGGTTCCGGAATCTATGCCTTACCATTATAAAATCTATCTGGTACCTCCCAGTGTCTTCCGGTTTCTTTCAAGTATACAACCTTCTTTCGTGATTCTTAAACAGGTGTTTGTCATGATTAAATTATGTTCCATGCAAAATTCTACCAGGCAGCTGCCTCTTTCATTCCTTTTGCCCAGTGCATATTCTCCTACTATTTTTCCTTCCCTTCCTTTTCCTACTACCGAATCCCAGTCTCCCATCACAATTAACTTTTCCGCTCCTTTAATTATCTGGATAATTTCCTTTACTTCATGATACATTTCTTCGATCTCCTCATCATCAGCAGAGCTAGTTGGCTATTGCGGTGGGTATTGGCTTCGTATCTATCTTGACTACAATAATGTGATCACTGTGTTGCTCATAGTAGTTTATGCTCATTCCTATTTTTTTATTCATTATCAGACCTACTCCTGTAATACCCCCAACTGATTTCTATTTATAATCCTGTACCCAACTGACCAGAAATCCTGTTCCTCTCTCTACCGAACTTCACGAATCCCCACTATACCTAACTTCAACCTATCCATTTCTCTTTCTAAATTTTCTAACTTCCCTGCCCGATTAAGGGATCTAACATTCCATGCTCCAATCCGTAGAATCCCAGTGCTGTCTTTCCTGATGATCACATCCTGCTGAGTAGTCCCCGCCTGGACATCCAAATGGAGGACTATTTTACCTCTGGAATATTTAACCCAAGTGAATGCCATCATCATATGTTCATACAGTAGAGCTGCATGTCTTCGGGAAAAGTAACGGCTGTAGTTTCCTCTTGCTTTCAGCCGTTTGCAGTAACTCAATGGAAATGCCACAGTAGCTGATGTTACAAGGCCAGCTCAGTCAATCATCCAGACTGTTGCCCCTGTAACTACTGAAGAGGCTGCTGCCCCTCTTCAGGAACCACACGTTTGTCTGGCCTTTCCACAGATACCCCTCCATTGTGGTTGCACCTACAGTACAGATATCTGTATCGATGTGGCATGCAAGCCAGCCCACCTCGGCAATGTCTGTGGTTCCTGAGGGTGGGGAGGGACTAAGCAACAATAATTAAATATGTCTAAGTGAAAATATAATCAATGTACTCATTCTGTATTATTCAAAATTAACATTAACGTAATGTATTTAGAAATAACACTACATGCCGATCGTATACATTATACGTCAGCCCCTATAAACTACTGCTATAGTAGTTCTATACTTGATGTTTGCCTAACACATACATAATAGATCTATACACATCATTAAACAAAGTTATCACGCAGTGTCTGTCTGTGTCATCGATAAACTCAATAACTGCTAAACAGATTTTCATATGTTTTTTCACAGTGGACGGTAGGATTCAGTGTAAGCTGCTGGGCAGAGGACGAGTGTGAGGAATAAAACTCCGTGAAATACAGCAATTAATATTATTTAGAAAAGTTATATATATATTTGCCATACGTGTTCATTAATTGTTTCACAATTATCTTTTGCTTGCTTTCGTCATTGAGACTTCAATAACGATCAGTTGTCTGTGGACCGTGACGTCCGTTTACCTTTAGCTCATGGTTGGCGTGCTACTTACTCAAAAGGAAACAGAAATGACTCAGATAGACAACAACGTAACGACCATATTCATATAGATATCAAATTTCCATACATATTTAATAATTGCTAAGCATTGCCTAGTTTTCTACTAACAATATAAAATAAGACCGATTTTGTGAAACGTGATGACACACATACACACACACACACACACACAAACTCTCAAGCAAGCAAGCAGTGGCGCGTTATAGGCTAGTTACTGGCGGTTACTGTTTACTGCTCCCCAAATAAAACCTAAAATTTCATAATCAAGTATTTGAAAAAAAAGATTAATAGCTACTAATAATATGTAAGGCAACAGCTGCACAGACAAGATGCTGCTGTTTTCAGTAGGCCTACTTAGCAATTCCCAGGCCAATAAATTGACGCTCTAATCTTTGCTGACGGTGGAGTCCATCATCTCTTTCATTTATGAAACAAACTTGTCTGCAGAGTTGGATACATTTCAAATACTGTTACATGCAAAACGTTCGTTCAAAAGTCAATATCGCCTATATCTTTCTATGACTGCGTCGCTTCCCTGCAGCAATCTCTAGTGACCACTATACCGCGGATCTTTTAAGTTACGTTGACACTGACCTCAAAAACGGCGCCATTTGCCTTATCTCAAGGAACATACTTGTGTCAATAGCAAATATTTGGGTAGCGCCACTCAACTGTGGCCACGTGACAAAGTTCAGGTTATTTCAACTTTGTGGCGCTATTTCTCAGAATCAAAACAAACCGCCGCCATGTTTATTTGAAGGCTATTGCCATATTTGGTGTTTTCGTGTGTTTATGCCTACGTTTTACAAACAATGTGTATTTTAATTGCTCATCAAATTAAAGATATTTCCAAAATATATGCTTTTTAGTGTGGTTTGTTGGGTAACAGTGATAATTAGACATCAGAATGCAGGACACAGTTTTCATGAGCATACTGTAGTTAATTTGCGTATTTTATGATGTTCTTAATGCCAATTCACATTGTCCGTCACGTCACGTCACGTCACTGCCCGTCTGAACATTCCGCAATGTTTTGTAATGGCGGCATTCACACTGTCTGTCACCGGACCGTCATGTCACATCAAGCTTTTTCGAGAAGAATGTTTTGACGGAACAGCCATCTGCTAACATCGGAAGTTAATCTATTTTCGTCATGCGTATTACATGTTGCAGTCGACAATTGTACTGTTTATATGCAAATGTGTCTTATTCATCTTTATTTTGTTGTTATACTTTGTTTTAGGGGTAAATCTCAAATGTTTCATGATGACTGAAATATTTTTGTCAATTGAGTGTCCCCCTAAAATCGAGGCCAAATATCTGAAACCAAAAAATGGTTTATGTTACGTAACATTGTAACAGAAAAGACTGAAGCAAACTGTTTATTTGAATAAGGTTGTAATTTGATTACGCATTTTTCATTAAATAACATTTTAAATGAAAAAGTTAGTTCTAATGAAAGACAAAAATTCAGTTGTTTACGACTGTATTAACAATGTCAGCAGGCAAATAGTAATGGATAAAGTAAACAGGCGTTATTTATGCCCGTAAGTATTGTTTGATGTTTTCATATGTTTATTTTTTTGCTTGTAAATAGATCACGATGTTTTGAAATGTTGTTTCAGTTCCCACTAAGTTTGCCACAAACATTCACTGTAAAGTTTTCTTTGGCCGTCAATAATATTTAACATTGTTGTTCACTCAGTTCTAGTATTAAACTATGACTTTCTACATAACAGATCGCCACTGATAACCTCACTTTCAACATCGCAGATTGAGATGGGCGAATTGACGTGACGGACACTGATGGATAGTGTGAATACAACTTGACGTGACGGTGCCGTGACGTGACTGACGGTGTGAATTGGCCTTTATACAGTGTATGCTTATTATTTGTGTGTGACTAAACAGGTGTTATTGAGTGATTACTGAAGGGTTATTTGTAGGTACACAACAGACTATTTAATTCTACAAATGTGGAAAATACGTATGGTGCTGGCAGTGTATTCAGAATATGGAATTGGTATTTTCATTTCTCATAAACACTTACCACATGGAATTTAGAAAGGAAAAGACAAGGTGCATGTTGTAAATTCTGATTGAGTGTGTCTGTTAATTAAGGGAATGAACTGTATTGCAGTAACTGTCAGTACAGTTGTACAAAGCATAACCTTAAAAATCGATATAAATTAAAAAGTCATCGTATTTTACTGTGGGCAAGTATTAGGTTTCAAATAAGCGTCCATTACATTGTAAATAGCATCCAGAACATAACTTTGAACAATGATCTTGTTTTGATGACAAGATATCATGTTTGAAGAGATGACGGGTAATGGTTAGGTGTCAAATATCACAATGACACTTATAGTATCACTTGATCAAGTAATGTGTTTGTAATGTTGATATCAGACTTTCCTACAGAGCTTGATAAGCATATCTCAATCGAAATTTACTTTTTTTTACAATTCGTAATTGGTTCAGTAATACTGGCTAGTTTACATGTGCTACTTGGTTGATACCTGTCTTTAATATATGAGTGTTGTTTATACCAAAAATACATTTCCAAACAACAACATTTACACTTTATTTCCTTCTTATTGTAGTCTCATATCAATTCTAATACGATAACCTAAATGGCAACACCAATGTCTGTTCGACAAATCTCAGCTGATGCCATGATGGCAGCCATGTGTTGTGGATTAGTTACACTTACTTTGTTAGTTTGATTTAACCCATAAAAACAAGAATGACATGGAAAAAGAATATTAAGTTAAAACAACAGAATATTAATAAAAACCAAGAGTAAAAACATAGCACTTAAATTAATGGAGTTATTACCTCCATGCTTAAATTGCACCTAAGATATTATTGTTTAACACAGTACACAGTCAAGCGTATACTTCATCACTCCCCTCCCCAGTATCACCGATATTTCTCGTTGAACTTCACTTGTCGTCTGGAGCGGGTGATAAAAGGTCTGAAGCTGGTATCTGGTTTCTTGCTGGTGGGCTCTGACGATGCATTTGACTATTCCGCCATGCGTGATGGGGCGGGAGATGAGTATGTCCTCATCGTGGTGGGTGCAGGTGTCTCTTGATCTGTGGTAGTGGCACGAACCACTACCTTAAGTCTGTTGAGACTGATGACTGTCGGTGTGCCCATTACATCAACTGTGAATGTTGTGTCCTGCCTGCTAATTACACGATATGGTACATCATATGGTGCCTGCAATGGTTTGCGAACCACATAGTGTCGAATAAAAACATAATGACAATCATGTAGCTCCTCGAACACGAATGGGTGTCGGCTTGGTTGATCCTTTGGGACCACAGGGCGTACCAGGCGCCTTTTTATACATAGGTTGTTTACAAACTCTGATGGATTAATATTTTCATACTGTATATAAGCGAAGAATTCGCCAGTTAAATGTGTTGTTTGACCATACACTAGCTCCCCGTAGTTGCTTGCAAATTTTCTTTCAACGATGCACGTAGCCCCAAAAGAACGATAGGTAATGTCTTGTCTAACATTGCGAATCGTGGCATCGCAGTGACGCTTTCAGCAGTGCAGACGCTCAACTAAGCCATTTGCAGCCGAATGATATAATAAAGTCCTTATTCGCTTCATGCCAAGTAAGACAGCGAGTGCTTTAAAGAGATAAGATTCAAACTGTCTTCCCTGGTCAGTTGTTATCTTCAGTGGTACGCCGAAATGAGCGATCCATTCTCGAAAGAAAGCAGTTGCGACAGTTTCAGCTGTTATGTCTGTTATTGGAAAGACTTCAGGCCAACTTGTATAGCGATCTATAGCTGTGAGACTGTAACTGTATCCTTCAGACGGGGGAAGAGGACCGACGACATCAAGATGAACATGCTCAAATCGTAGATTTGGAGTCGTGAAACTTCCCAACGGTGACTTGACATGTCTGATAATTTTGTTCCGTTGACAGACTACACATAGTCGTGCAAATTGCTTGCAATCTCTATCTATATGCGGCCAGACGAACGCTCATTTCACCGTCTTTGTTGTGTTTCTTACTCCCGGATGTAACATGTGCAAGGAGGTGATGGCTTGTTGGCGAAACTCGGCGGTAACAAATGGCCGTGCTCTGTTACAACGTCACAATACAGCTGGACAGTTGATAGTGGGAGTGCTATGCGGCGGAGTTTCATTCCTGACCGTTGCGTCAAGAATGCACGCAATTCATCGTCAGATTGTTGCGCTGCCGCCAGAGCTTCAAAATCAATCACTTCAGGAATAGCTTCTATGCGGTAGAGTGCGTCAGCCGGTACATTAATTTCGCCTTCAACATATATAATGTTGGTAGTGAACTGACCGATGAAATCAAGATGACGAAGTAGCCGTGGAGAAGCTTTCTCTGGACGCTGTCGAAAAGCGTATATTAGTAGCTTGTTATCTGTTACCAAAATAAACTGCTTTCCCCCAACACGTGTCGGAACTTTTTGATGGATGCATAAGTAGCATATAGTTCACGGTCGTATGTTGACCAGTTTTGCCGTGAAGGTGACAGCTTTTTGCTAAAGAAGGCCAGTGGTTGCTAATGTCCGTTCACGTGTTGTTGCAATGCTGCACCGATTGCAAAGACAGGCGCATCAACCATTAGTGCAAGTTGTGCCAGCGGTACTGGGTGTACCAAGAGTGCTGCTTCAGCGATAGCAGTTTTCAGTTCAGAAAATGCCGTTTCAGCTTCTGGATTCCATTGAAGTTTATCTTTTGATCTTGGTTTGCCTTGTATGAGTTTGTTCAATGGTGCAGCTAGAAAAGTGTGGTTATGTACGAAGCGATGACAGAAATTCGTGACTCCAAGAAATCGTCGAAGTTCTTTAATTGTTGTAGGTCGTCGAGAACCAAGTATTGCGTCTACTTTGTCATTTGATGGTCGAATTTCGTGAGCATTGATGGTATAGCCAAGAAATTGAACTCTGCTGCACCAGACATACATTTTGCTGGGTTAATAATGAGGCCATGATCACGTAGACGAGTAAATGGTTGCTGTAGGAGTGACAGATGCTCTTCTTCTGAACTTGACATAACCAAAACATCATCTATATAAACATAGCAATAATTCATGTCACATGTAATTTCGTCCATAAATCTTTGGAACGTCTGAGCAGCATTACAAAGTCCAAAAGGCATATGTGTGAACTCATACAACCCGAAAGGCGTACACACAGCTGTTTTTGGAACATCATGTGTTGCCACAGGTATCTGATAAAATGCTCGAACGAGGTCCAATGTAGAGAATATGCTCTTACCGTAGACATTGGACGTGAAATCCTGAACGTGTGGTATAGGATATTGATCCGGAATCGTTCTTGCGTTTAGTTGCCTGTAATCTCCACAAGGACGCCGTCCATTGTTTTTCTCCGGAATGACATGGAGATGTCCAACTACTACCCGACGGACGGCAGAGCCCCTGAGCGAGCTTGGATGTAAATCCCTGTTTAACTATTTTCAGTTTCTCTGAAGTTAAACGACTTGGTCGAGCATGGATGGTTGGCCCTGGCGTAGTCAAGATGTAATGCACTGTTGAGTGCTGCACAAGAGGTAATGTAGGAGACTGATGCGTGAATTCAGGGAACTGTTTCAAACGTTCGATAATAATCTCCAGTAATTATTCTGATGCCAGCATTTTCTACACGACGTATTAGTCCTCTGCTTGCTAAGTTAATGTTGGTATCCAATAGGCATTGATGCCGGAGGTCGGATGCAAGTCCACAAAAGGATAGAAAATCTGCCCCTAGTATAGGATGTGTATGTCTGCTACCACAAATTGCCACTCAAAATTGCGTCGTAGAGCAAGGTTTAATACTAATGTGGTATGCCCATATGTAGCTATTGTGGAACCATTGGCTGCAAACTAGCGATAACCATCATGCTTACGATGTGGCATACAGATGATGGGAAAACTGATACATTTGCACCCTTGTCTATTAAAAACTGTATTTTCGTCCTTAGGTCTGTGATAAATAATCGACGGCTTCCTTTCGGAGCGTCAGTGGCCGTCATCAATGAGCTCCTGTTGCATTTCCCTGCTCGCAATGTTGGCTACACTTTCGTGCTTCGGATCCAAATCGGCGATGGTACCAACATAATTTCGTAGCAGAGGGTGAGCGGCCGCGTTTCCTGGGCGATCGATAGCCTGTTGTTCCGAGTTCGCAATGCAGCTACTTGTGTGATACGTTCCGTGATCTGAGCCTGAAGTGCAGCGAAGCTACTGTCTGTCTGTGATTGTGGTCTAGCTGCTGCAACACACACATAGGGATACATTTCGGATATCCTATCAGCAGTTTGTGCTAGTGCATCGAGATCGCCGGCGCAAACAGTTGGGATATGAAGATCTCGGGCGGCAGGCGTGACAGCCAAATGTTTCGCAGAATGTCGTTTACTGCATTTGCTTGCCAACGTACGTAATCGACGGAATTAGTTGCGACGCCGTGCGGTCGCCCAATTCTTCAGTGCGAAGTAGTTTTCCCAGCCTCTTCGCCTCAGACTGCGAAAGTCGTGTGATTAGAGCGTTCTTGCACTTCCAATGCCATTTCCTCACTGAGAGCTGCCACAACATAACTGTATTTTCTATGGTCCGTGGTGACTTGCGCAAGGACAAACTGGCTTTCAAGTTGCGCAAACCAGAGCACAGGATTTTGTTGCCAGAATGGTTGAGGTTTCACTGACACGCGGTTTATCGTCGCACCAGCAGGTGCGTTTGCTAATTGCTCAGGAATTTGTTTTTTTTTTTTTTATTTTGCAGATCAGTAGATTAGTGATGCACGGCGAGGCTGGTTCGGAACAAGAAATTGCTCGACGCGGCTGTTATTTTGTTCAAAGCAGCACGGTGTCATATATTGATTTTACTGTTGGAATTGTTGAGAGGCTGTGTGAGCCACAGAGACGCACTCCACGCTGAGAAATAGAGACCATTGCAGATAACAGGCTAAAACAGACACGTATATCTTACGGGATGTAGGCACTAAAGAAATCTCCTAGCGAACTGCTAATGCCCTCACACACCGTCCCAGGGTGAAGGTTACCTTTCGGAGAAGATGGGCGTAACTTCATATAGCGTCTAGACGCTGTTGTAAGACGTTACATTAGTACTTGGTGGCCAACAGGCACGTTTTAATGTACATTGCAAAGTTGATACCAGTCACTTGGGAACAGCAATGTCAGTGGTTTCACGAGGTTAGAGTGAGAGGGTAAAGAAGAAAAACTGCAAGTTAGCAGCTCCCCTGAGGCGTGGCCTAAGGCGGAGCCTAAGGCGTGGCCAACTGACATAAAACATTGTTGTTGTTGCCCATATTGGGTAGCATCGTGACGTTTTACTTTCAACTGAAAATGTTGCTACCAAGTACAGATTTTGTTAGTGCACAAACAAGCCACCTCCCCACCCGGGGAATGGCAGAAGGGACAGGGCTGAAACGTGGTTCGCTAGAGGACTCTGAGAGAGGCCAAGCCACAATTTAGATTGGTTGAACCAAGCAGCGGGCAATAGGAAAGTGGGGAAAGGAGGTGCGCCCACACCGGCCGTTAAAACCCCCAGTTTTTGGATCAAGGAGGGAGTTCTCAGTCAGAGGAGTGGGCGCCAGCCCGTGACTATCGCCGTCGGCCTCGGGGTGCTCCACGACAGTCTGTTTCTCGCGGGGAGTGCGCTGTCTAGGGAATGCTGCTAGGGAACGTAATTACTGGCTTCTGTTGTGGCAAACGATTTATACTTTTTTTTTTTTAATTCTTTTTTTTTTTTTTTTTTTTTTTTTTTAATAGTGTAGTGGACTTAGTATGGGATGCAATAAATTCAATGAAAGGTACCTAGGAGTTCCATAAAGTTTCCTAAACAAGTATCCTCTCGAGTCCCGAAATCCACATCTCTAGTAGATGCCATACTGTCTCTCTGCAGTCACTCCTTTACGCTCGGGATATGCAGACTGACCTTGCTACCTCTTCCCTCTTTCCTATGTAGGACACGACAACGGTACGGAGCGCAAAACGGGTGTCGAATTTAACGTCCGTGGCCGTCGAAAATCACATCGGGAAAGTCACAAACTTTTGCGGATTAGTTACACTCACTTTAATAGTTTGACCTAACCCATAAAAACAAGAATGACATGGAAAAAGAATATTTAGTTAAAGCAACAGAATTTTATAAAAACAAAGAGTAAAAAAGTAGCACTTAAATTCAGTGGTGTAACTAGCACTTGGCTTTGGGGGGGGGGAGGGGGATAGACCTGCATGACGAGCAAAATTTTAGTCTTTTTCCAGACAGACTATTATCTACCACTCCTGTTGAAGAAACTAATTCACTCTGATCCAGTGAAAGCTTATGGTAAAACACCTCAAGTTTCCAATCTTTACCTGTACCAGATTGCTGTTATACGATTTCTTTCTTTCTTTTTTTCCCTTTTTTTCTTTTTCTTTTCGGGTTCTGGGGGGGGGGGGTTCTATCCCCCTATCCCGCCATAGTTACGCCACTACTTAAATTGCACCTAAGATATTATTGTTTAACACTGTATACTGTCGAGCGTATACTTCACATGCAACCAGGATTCTGACAGGAGCGAGTGGAAACGGCTGTGATAGCACCACTTCCATATAACCGGTAATGCCACATGCTGTGGCGCCGTTTTTAAGGCCAGTGTCAACGTACCTTTAAGGTTAGTAAATTATCTTTCTCACTGAGTTCCTAGTTGGAAATAAACTTTTACTTAGTCTTTTCATGACTAATTAAACCCAAAAAAGCTAAATTTATAGCACCAAATGCAGCCTACTTCGATGTTGAAGCATATATTTTTGCTCATTTCACCTGAAAATCCTATATGCATCTACTTCTATTTTCAAAAGACTTGCTTCGAAAAATCAAAGCTAGAAGCACTGAAGTCGATAACTGAAAAAATAAATAAAGATACTCTCATTGGCCTGTGCAGGCAGAGTTGAAAATTATGTCGACTCAACTTACACGGTCGCACTGCAAATAATTCGATAAGATATTGCGGAGTCTTGCATACTGATTTCTGTAGATGAAACTACGACATATACCAAAAGTGATTGTTGGAAATTTAGACCCAGATGTGCCGTACAGGACTTCTTTGATTTGTTCAAATCAAAGCCCAAATACTAAAAAGCAAATAATCGCACACTTTCTCAACACTGGGTTGAACGTGGTACATTAAAATGGCGTACATGAAAATAAAAGTGCTTCTATCTTTGAAAGGCGCAACACAGTTACTCGAAGATCCCTCAGTTCAGCGGGACTTCTCTTTCATTAGAGCCAATTACACCCTTAAGGGCCACTGCGTAAAATCCAGGTCCACTGAATGCTGCATTCCCGTCCAAAATGTACGTAAAGTGTAGTGCGACCCTGTCTCATATGTTGATATACAACGTCCATTCACGGTACATAAATTAATTCTACGCACGCCGTTACTTCCCTCTGGAAACATTTACTGGGAACCCAATTAGGTTGTTGTTGAAGAAGTTCTGCGTGTTTGCATTTGATTTTCAGTGACATTGTATTTCGCGGTCGTGGACGCGCATACATTTGAAGTGCTAATTTAACTTAATAAAATCAGTAGCGTTTTTTTCTCTTAGAAACGTCAACAGGTTATGGGCCCAGGCATCGCGTGTTTTTGACTGAGAGAATTAAACGAAGTTTGTCGCGCAAAAATATGAAAAACGTTGTTAGCCGCCGTGGCAAGGGGAAGTTCTGTTGTCCCGATCGCGACGTGTTCGGGTGAAAAGTGATCTTCAATGACTGAAGAAATTTCTGCAAGACATGTCGCAAAATTAGATGGGAAGACTTATCAATCCTGGAAATTCCAGATGACTGCCTACGGAATTTTTGTTCTTGTAAATGGGACAAGAGATAAATCGGCTAAAACCGACGAGTCGGGCGTGAAAAGGTGGCTAAAGGAGAATGCAAAGGCTATGTTCTTGATTTCCACCTCAGTAGACGACAAATGCAGAATTTGTTAGTTTGTGACACAGCACATGGAATGTGGAAGAAGTTAAGTTTCATACATGAGCAACGATCAGAGGCAAGTAAGTTAACCTTAACGCAACGTTTTCATGAATATCGGATGAGTGCCTGTGATTCGGTTCTTTCCCACAGAGCTAAAGTTGAAAACCTCGCACTACAGCTCTGAGATGTTGGAGAAACTGTGTCGAACGTTACTATAATGACGACAATCATCGCATCTTTGCCGTCAAAGTACAGCGCATTAAAAACTGCATGGGACAGCCTGCCAGCTGATCAACAAAGTGTGGAAGTGTTAACGGAACGTCTCGTCAAAGAAGAGTCACAACTAACCACGGATGATGAAGTTGATGCATTTGCAGCAATTGCCATCAGTAAGCAAAAGAAAAAGGTAAATAAAGCTGTTGACTTCGACTTCAATCATTCTAAAGAACGAAAAACACGATCATCTGTCGAGTGTTTTAACTGCAAAAAGCCTGCACATTTAGCTCGGTAGTGTCGAAAGAAAAAGCGTGAGCCTGAAAAACAAAAAAAAAAAAAAAAATGTCGACGGTAAATCCGACTGTGCATTTACTGGTTCGTCAGGAAAAATGTGCCCTGGCAAAACATTACAAGCGAATGTCGCAAAATGGCTCGAGTACGATCAGACGGACGTATGGTTGATGGATAGTGGTGCTTCGCGTCATATGACATTTCGGCGAGAGTGATTCTCTGAGTTTCGGTCTGTAGTGGGAGAACACGTATCACTCGACGATAAAACAGTGCGAAGTCACAGGTATGGGAACTGTAATTATCAACAAGGAAGTTAATGGCAAATGGAGTGAGGCACGTCACGAAAACATATTGTATGTACCTGCTATCAAAAAGAATTTGTTTAGTGTCGGAGCATGTACTTCAAAGAGAATTACAGCATGCTTCAAAGGAGATAAAGTTATGTTAGTGCATGACCTGTAGCAGAAGGTGTGAGATATCTATACTTTCTGTTCCACTGAAGCACCACTGGGCTTTGCCCGTCTGACTTCTATATATAGCTGATGAATGTGCAGAAAATAGCGTGATGGTTTTATCTAAATTGTTTGTATGTATGACTGTTTGTCTGTAATCTGTTAATCCCTAAATCGGCGGTTGATTGTGGAGAATGGTCGTTTAATCGAAGCGTTGGGGTATGGTGTACCTAAGTGTTGAATTAGGTGGTGGGTCGAAAATGAAGCTTTCTCATGAGAGCTTCTGATTTTCTTTTAATGTAAGTTGAGATTGGAGGTTCGTCTAAATATTCTTTTATGTGTCTATTTGGTATGTACCTGTCAGCGTCCGCTATGACTCGGAGGATTCTGTTTTGAAGCGTTTGTAGCTTGTTCAGGTGCGTGTCTGCTGCCATTGACCATATTTCCGAGCCATATAGCATGCTCGGAAGTATGCAGCCTTTATAAGTTTGGAGCTTCTTTTTTATTGGGAGCCCCCTTCCTTTAAGGAGCGGATAGAGTTGGTTAAAAGCAGCACAACTCTTCCCCCTAGATCTAGCTAGTTGTTTCCCGAAAGTCAGCCTTTTATCCAGCTGCAGGCCAAGGTATATTGCCGAGTCACTCCAGTTGATCTTCCTGCCTGCAACAGATATTTTTCTGTCGGGTTCTTTTAATTTTGTGGTGAACATAACCGCTACTGTTTTGTCCGGATTGATCTTTATTTTCCAGCGGTTGCACCACAATGATATATCATCCAGGTGTGTCTGGAATTTTCTAGTTATAAAGTTGAGGTTTGTGCTGCTTTTAAACACCGCCGTATCGTCGGCATACAGGGCGATCTCATTTCCTGCCAATTTTGGCACATCGTTGGTGTACAGAGAGTATAGTATGGGGCCAAGAACCCACCCCTGCGGGACTACCGCCACAGCTTCCTTGATTGTGCTAACATGATTTCCACACCTGACAGAGTATTTCCTCTCTGCCAGGAATGAGTCAATCATGTTTATGATGTCTCCTGGGATGTCTAACTGTGAGAGTTTATATATTAAGCCATCTGCCAGACTTTATCGAAGGCTTTCTCGATGTCGAGAAAGACCGCTCCTGTACTTCTTTTCCTGCTGTCTCTCTCCCTGATTATGTATTCCACCAGGCGCAGGGATTGGTGTATGGTGCTATGCTCAGGCCGGAAGCCAAACTGCTCAGGAGTGAGAATGTTGTTGGTTTGGAGGACGTTGGTGAGGACTCTATGGATGAGGCACTCCAGTACTTTTCCGAGAAAGCACAGGAGTGAAATGGGCCTATGGTTTTGCGGAAGGATTAGGTTTTTGTTTGGTTTTGGGATAGTAATGACCTGAGCAGTTTTCCTTTCGGAAAGTAGGTTAGGGATAGACATTGGCTGTAGATAGTAGTGAGGTAGGTAATTGCTGTAGGAGGTAGGTGTTTTAGGTGTGGGACTCGGACCTTGTCAGGACCGGGGGCTTTATTGTTCCCTAGGCGCCTGATGTAAGTACACACAAGTCGATCTGACACTGGTGTGAACTCTGTTTCTGGCCTCTGTTGCCTCAGTTGAGTCACTCGTCCGATTACTATTTCTTCCTGCCTTTCACTCTCGTCATCTTCGATGACGTGAGTTCGGAATTGTGACTCTAGCGCTGTAGCCATTACTTCTGCCTTTTCTTGATCGTCATATACTAGCCCGTTTGGACCTCGGAGTGGCCTGTCTGCCCTGATAGTAGCCTTTAACGATTTTGTAATTTTCCAAACGTTGTTTGGATTTTCGTCAATGCTTTGTAGTCTTTCTTCCCAGCAAAGGCCTCTGTGCTCTTGCAGTCTCTCCTTCACCTGGGCTTCAAGTTTCCTAAGCAGACGACGATCGGCGGGGTCGCGGTAATGTTGCCACTCCCGTCTCATGCGTCGCTTAGTGACTATCAGGTCCCAGATGTCAGGGGGCAGGTCCCTGGCACCAGGTTCGATCGTCACCTTGGTGCTTGTCTCACGAGCACAGGTCTGGAGGACTTTTGTGAAGTGGTCGACTGCTGAGTCTACCTCTTCTTCCGTCCGCATTTGCGGGATGTCCTCCAGGTGTTGTCCTACCAGGGCGTTGTATTGTTCCCAATTCGTTAGGTACGTGGTTTTTGCCATACTCCGGATTACGTCTTCGACATTGGCACATTCCAGGACAACTGAGCTGTGGTTTGAGTCCAGCTCGTGGTGGACTGAGGGTACAGCCTCCCATGGCATGCCCTTGCACAGGAAGACATCGAGGATGTCAGGTCTGTGTGCTGGGTTATAGGGGACATGAGTCGGCTCATCGGGAGCGATTATTCCCACGGAATCTTCTCTCTCGAGAAACCCCCTCAATCTCCAACCTCCGCCATTGGTGTTGTTGCACCCCCAGTCATCGCACTTGGAATTCAAGTCCCCTGCTACTATAACTCTCTCACCAACCCCTAGTTTCGTCGGAAGGTCCTGTGCACCGTAGTTCCGTCGCGGGGGTTTATAAGCCGAAATGATGATATAGGTCTGGTTGCCTAATTTTAATTCTATTCCGGCAGCCTCGACCGCAACCAAATTTGGTATGTCGACTATCCGGTGGCAAATACCTCGTCTCAGAAGGACGGCGAGGCCGCCGCCTTCTTGGTCTTGTCTGTCGACCCTGTGGACGTTGTAATTGCGTACCTTCAGTCGATCGGCCGGTTTTAGATGTGTCTCCTGTAAACAGGCGATATCTATAGCATGCCGGTCTAGAAGTGACTGGAGTTCTAATGTTTTTTCGTAGGTGATGCCATCGGCATTCCAGGTTAGAATCTTAAAATTTCTTCTCTGATTATGGGCCATCAAAGAAGAACGACATAACTGCTTCCGCTATTATCAGCCCTTGGGCGCATCTATCTGTTTCGGCGCGTACGGCCGCTATCGTTTCTTTCGCCTTTCTGATCAGCGCTGCTAGGTCAAATCCTGCAAACAGATTTTTTAATTCTTTTAAATCTCTGAGCAGGCCCATCAGATCGGCTCCGTTTCTCTGGGCGGTTGGAGGCGCTACCTCTGTATTTTGCCCAGTGGTTATGTCGCTCTCCTGCGATGCCATAACATGTGAGGGGGGGGGGAGGCGAGTGTTGTTTCGGGCGGTGAGTCCGTCTCCCGAGCAGCCTCGGCGGTCTCCGCGGCCGCCCGCACAGCTGAAGCAGAAGGTGTGGAGCAACAAAACAATATTTATAGGTTGTTGTTTTTGACAAAATTCACTGTAACAAGAGATGAAACAAATGTTGCAGTGAATGACCTGAAGCAGTAGCATGAGCGAATGGGACACGTCAATACACGGACAATTCAGCAAATTTCGACCAAAGGAATCGTTGAAGGACTTAATGTACTGAATCAGGAAGAATTTTTTTGTGAACCCTATTACCTAGGCAAGACACATCGACTTAAATTCAACATCAAAAACACAGTTCGTTCTACAAACCCAAGTGAGTTTATACATTCGGACGTTTGTGGCCCAATGTCAGTTGAATCAATCAAGGGTGCAAAGTTTTTTGTGACATTTAAAGATTTTTTTTTATTTATTTAGTTTGGTTTGTTTCAGCACTCAGTCTGATGTTTTACATAAGCTTATTGAAATACAACTACATTGGTTTACTATTGTGTGTTTCAGCATTACAGGTTTATAGATTATATTTAAATGCATACAGTATTATAAATTTACACATTATATATCACAGGTTTCTCTGCTGTAGACCTATATATTTCTTCAGCCTTTTTTTAAGTAAAGCCAATGAGTGACAGTCTTTTAGTTCTTTTGGTAAACTGTTGTACTGGCTAATACCTCTGAAAAATGTGCAGTTTTGACCACTTTTTTTTTTACACTCCAAGTAGTAGTTGTTGCTACTTCTTGTATTATAGTTATGGACCTCTTTCACTAAAGTTAGTTTATTGCCTAAATAGTCTGGACACATTCCTAATTTAATCTTATGAATAAAAATCATTGCTTGTAGTGTGATGAACTGTTTGACAGACAACCAATTTAATGTTACCAACATATATTCTATTCTGCTGTACATATCACAATTCAATATTAATCTAATGCATCTGTTTTGTAATATCTGTAGCCTACTCACTAATGTCATGTTACACAGGTACTGTATTGATCCAGCATATGAAAAGTGAGGCATTATGATGGTGTTGTACACTGTCATTCTGCTTTTTTCTGTTAAAATTTTCCTAACCCTACTAAGGAATCCTATTTTCTTACCTATCTTCTTGGTTATATAATTTATATGTTCATCCAGTTTTAACTTACTATCTACAATCACTCCCAAGTATTTATAATAGCTAGCCCATTCAATTTTTCACCATCAATAACGATGTCACTGTTCAGATCACCTACCTCTGATTTTAGTGTAAGAAGCATGCACTTTGTCTTCTTTGTGTTAAGCTTTAATTTATTCCCATTTAGCCAAAGATTAACACTGGCTAGATTGCTGTTCAAAATGTCTATAAGGCAATCAATGTTTGTACCTGAAGCATACAGAAGTGTGTCATCTGCAAATAGGTGTATCTCACAATCCTTTAGCACTTTTGGGATTTCATTAATGTAAAGTATAAACAGTAATGGGCCAAGAACACTGCCCTGTGGCACATCTAGATCATTTGCTATTATTTTGGACACAACCTGATCACATTTCACACACTGCTTCCTCCCTGTCAAGTAGCTTTCAAACCATTTTAACACAACATCACATATACTATAGGCTTCCAGTTTCTGAAGTAGTTGCAGTCTGTCAATGGTCTCAAAGGCTCTCTTCAAGTCCAGGAAAACTGCCACTACACTTTGTCCAAGATTCATCTGCTCCTTCCATTTAGAAATGATACATTGTAGAGCAGTTTCTGATGAATTCCCGGCTCAGTATCCAGACTGGACAGTTGTTAATATGTTATTGTTATTTAGGAACTTCAGTAGTTGCATGTGTACTACCTTCTCTAGTACTTTTTCAATACCAGGTAGCAAGTTTATTGGCCTCATATCTTCTGCTTTGTTGGAGTCCTTCACTTTTGGTATAGGTTTTATTGTAGAGACTTTAAGTGGTTCAGGTACTTCACCTGTCTCAAGTGATCTCACTATTATATTATGTAATCTTTCTCTTATGTGTGACCAACTCCATTTGATTACTTGTATAGAGATTTTATCACATGTGGCTGTTTTACTGTTGATATCATTAACAATTTCATCCAGTTCTTCAACAGATATTTTCCTAAATAAGTCAAATGAATTTTCATTCTGAGTCAGGAAGTTTATATTCCTTGTGTAAGGTATTGAGTCCACTATGTCCTTTATACTGTCTATATAGAATTCATTTAGCTTGTTCACAATGTCAGTCTCGTTTGTATAAACACTGTCATTCACTTTTAGTTCCCCTATATTGTTACTACTTTTTGTTTTTGATATTACTTTCTTTAGTGTGGTCCACATTTTGGTTGGGTTTTGTCTGCAGTTATCTATAGTCTTACTGTAGTATTCCTGTTTTACTCTTCTAATGACATATAGACAGTTGTTTTTTAACATTTTGTACTTGTTCCACTCTTCTAGGATAATCTTATTGTTAGGACATACACTTCGGAGATATGAGTACCTCTTATATGAGAGGTCCCTTTGCTTCACGGCATTCTGGACATTTTTATTAAACCAAGGCTTAGCATTTGCATGATTTATATAGGCCTATTCCTTTGTGGATAATTCCACAACATTCTCCAGTTCTTCTACTAATTGTTGGTAAGTTGAGGTCAAACTATTGGATGGATCACATAAGGGAAAAGATACATGATCTATGTTTATTGCAAAGCTTCCAGTGTCAAGTATCTTCATTCTTTCTTCTGTTCTGCTCAAATCATGCAAGTGGATCAGCACTTTGAAGTGGTCACTAATTCTAGGGGTAGTCAGAACACTAGTCTCCAGTGTATAGTTGTTTGTCATTACTAGATCTATTAATGGACTTCATGTCTGTATGGTATCCGTATACTGGCAATATCTTGTGCTTATTCTAGTTGCTTCTTTTACAACTTGTTTTAGTCCACACATCTGAACTATTTTTCTTATTCTACATGATTCTGCATAACTGAACCAATTTATATTAAAATCTCCTGTCATAACTATGTTTTTCCACTGTCAATTAGCATTTCCAGCCACTCTTCAAAGAAATCTAGAAATCTTGAGCAGCTTCCGCTTGGTGAACGATAGATGCAGCCAATATAGTATTTCTCCTTTTTAATAGCAGTTGTAATTCCTACAGCCTAGTATTCCATGGATTTCACATTGTGAAATTCAATCTTGTACCTTTGTTTTTTTTATGTAGATAAGTACTCCTCCTGTGTGACTGGATTCTGTGTTACAACGAACTATATTATAGTCCTCTATTTCGAGTTCTATGTCTTCAACATCTTGTGTGACATGAGTTTCATAGAGGCAGAGCAACCATTGAGAATTTTGTCTTGCAAATTCTTCTACTTCATCCTTGTGACATACAAAGCCCTGTACATTAATTCACACAATTTCACCTTTTTCATGTATGTTGTTGCTTTTACAATTCTTTAGTTGCTATTTGGAATACTGTATTTTTGTTTCGTAATTCTCTACTTGCCGTCTGTAAACTGGGCATGTATTGTCCATCACATTATGGGTTGTGTCCAGGTTCATTCCTAATCTTGCATTTACTTTAATGCAATTTGAACACTTCAATGTGTACATTTATCTGCCTGGTGAGAAGAACTAGCACACTTTAAACAGGGGCTGTCTTCATTACAACGGTCTGCATAGTGATTGAACCCCTTGCATTTAAAACATCTAACAATATTCAAGTGTTCATAGACTTTGTATTGTTGCCATTCAATATTTACTTTCCCCACTTCTATGATTTTCCTGAAAGACTGGATCCATTTCCACTACTGTTATTACTTGACCTTCTCTATTTTTTATATTTTTCACGACTTTTACTACTGAATTTTCTCCAATAGAGTCCTTGTTTTCAGGTAAAATTTCCGGCTGATAGGCCGTGGTCCAGATGTAAAACTAGCTCCCGACGTTTCGTCTCCAACTGCAGGAGACATCTTCAAGGGTCTTCTGGCTACTGCCACTGTGGGCCGAGGGGCTCTCGCATTTATAGAGGGCATAGAGGGCGCCACCATACGTCACGTGATGCTGACTTTGTACCTATCTCTGGATGACGTCGTCATTCTCGATTAAAAATAATCGATTATCGTTTTTGCTGGTGCAGTGTCGACATCCATATTTTATTTAACTTCAGACCTTCTTCTTTTCTATTAAAATTATTATGGTGTTTGTGGATCTCTATTGCTTCTCTATACATGCGTGCATGGTACTGAGGTGTCCTAGCTAAAACGCTCGTCTCGTCAAATTTTATTTCATGATTTCCTTTTTGAAAAACATGTTCAGCCACTGCCGATTTTTCCATGTGGCCCAGACGACAGTTCCTTTTATATTCAGATATGCGAGTGTTGACGCTTCTTTTTGTTGTACCAATATACACTTTACCACAGCTGCAAGGAATTTTATAAACCCCAGGTGTTGCTAGGGGGTGACGTGCGTCTTTTGGTGACCTGAAATATTCTTTGACCTTTTTTGTGGGTCTGTAGATGGTTTCGACGCCATGCTTGGCCAATACTTTCCCGATTCGATCGGTAATCCTGCTAATGTACGGCAGAAAAACTTTTCCAGACTGTTGTCGTTGTTGCTCAGAACTTCTGGATTCTTCTCTTCTTTGATGGAGAGCTCGATCAATTTCCTTGGCACCATATCCATTTTTCTTGAAGGCCGACCGTAAGTGATTTAGTTCATCCTCCAAGTAAACTGTCTCACAAATTTTGTTGGCTCTAGCCACCAAGGTTTTAATGATACCTCTTTTTTGCCTCGGATGATGGTTTGACTCCTTGTGGAGGTATCAATCAGTATGTGTGTTCTTTCTATATACCTTATGGCCCAGAGTTCCGTCCTCACGTTTTATTACCGATACATCCAGGAAATTAAGTTGGCCATTGCTCTCTTTCTCCATCGTGAACTGTATATTCTGATTAATGCTGTTGAGATGCAATAGGAAGACATCCAACTCCTCTTCACCATGGCTCCACACTACAAAGGTGTCATCAGCATATCGGTACCAATTAGTTGGCTTCTTTCTGGCAGTCTGCAGCGCCTGCTGTTCTAAGAACTCCATAAATAAGTTGGCAACAGCTGGATTAAGAGGGCTGCCCATAGCCACTTCGTTAATTTGTTCATAGAACTCATCGTTGTACTGGAAATACGTTGTGGTAAGGCAGTGTCTGAACAAGGCCATGATGTCAGATGGAAACATATCTGCTATATATGCAATAGCTTCGTTTACAGGAACCACAGTAAACAAGGAAACTACATCAAAACTCACCAGAATATCACTCGGGCTGACATTAATCTCCTTCAGTTTCTCAATAAAATGCACAGAGTTTTTAATGTGGCTGTCCGTTTTTCCAATGTACGGCTGCAGCAGAGAAGCGATATGTCTGGCCACCTCATGGGTGGGTGATCCTATGGCGCTCACAATCGGTCTTAACGGGACCATAGGCTTATGCACCTTTGGTAGGCCATATAGTCTGGGTAGATAAGCTTCTGTTTTGCACAGTTGTTTTTTATCATCCGAAGAGAGAGAAGACTGATTTATCAGATGATTCGTTGTTTTCAAAATTTTCGGAGTAGGATCCTTCTCAAGTCTGTTGTAAGTTGTGGGATCCAAGAGATCAGTGTCATCTTGTGATAATCTTCGCTCTTTAGTACAACTGTACCATTTCCTTTGTCAGCGGATAGTACAATGATATTGTTGTCCGCATTGATCTCCCTTAGAGCCCTTCTTTCCACTTGAGACAAATTGCTGTGAGGTGGTTTCGCTTTGCGTAATATTCTGGCCGTTTCTGTCCTAATGTCATCTGCAGATTGCGAAGGTAACAGACGGATTCCTGCCTCAACATTCGCTATAATGTCCTCCTTGGGCACTGTAAGTGGTGTCATTGCAAAATTACCTCCTTTCGAGAGAACTGAAATTTCTTCTTTCGTTAATTCTTTCCCAGACAAGTTAACAACAGTCTGAGAATTATCAACAACTGATATTTCACGTTTGCCCGTCTGTAATATATTGAACTTCCTCTTCTGCCTATTAGTTGACAATTCTGCACTTATTTCCATGGACCTGAATGTTAGTTCATCCTCCTTATTCCAGTCACAACACTGCATTACATTACTAATGCGCAAATGAAGATCTAACAGCTTACTGCTAGTTGTCGCCAGTTCTCGCCGTGTCTGGTGAATGCGCTCACGTAGCATTGCTGCTTCCATGCGGTTGTAAATACAGTTAGCTTGCGCAGTACGGAACATTCTCCTCACCTTCAGAAATTTTGGCACTGTCGCAGTATGTCGGCAGCGTAACAGGAAAGTGAGCGTACACAGTAGTTGTCCTTTCTTATTGCGAAGTCCCTCCAGTCGCCGAACTAAAACTGACACTTCCTCCCCGTAGAGGCGTCTTATCATACAATGTAAACTTTCACCGCCGGCGAAACGGCGAAATGACGCTATTGGCTAGTGATGGGAACAATCGAATGAAAACAATCGATTCATTCGGTTGTTGGAAAAAAATCGGTCATTCGGTTGTAGTTTCTCGTATCGGTTGAATTATTCATTCATTCTTCTGAGTGAAACCAGTCGGTGGGACCAACCGAATGAAACAAACGATTCAGTCGGTTGGACTATTCATTCGTTCTTTTTGAGTGAAATCAGTCGGTGGGATCAACCGAATGAAAAAATCGATGCAGTCAGTTGGACTACTCATTCCTTCTTTTGAGTGAAATCAGTCGGTCGGAGCAACCGAATAAAAAAATATACACAGTCGGTTGGACCACTCATTCCTTTTCTTTTGAGTTAAATCAATCGATGGGACCAACAGAATGAAAAAATTGACACAGTACGTTGGCCTCTTCATTAGTTCTTTTGAGTGAAACAGTCAGCGGGAGCAACTGTATGAAAGAGTCAGTCGCTCGTAGTTTTACTATGTTGGATTAATATTCGTTTATTTTTTTCGAATGAAAGTAGTCTGTGGGAACAACCGAATGAAAACATGCGACACTTTGGCAGTTTTGTACCTTGACTGAATTACTCATTCTTTCTTTTCAAGTGAAAAGAGGCAGTAAGTTTTTCTGTCGGTTGAATAATGTAATCATTATCCCAACTGAAACGACTCATTAGTGTTTTAGCTTACATTTCTATGAATGTAAGTGACATGCACATCAGATAACTTCAGCAGTGCTACATTATACCGCCATGTAAAAGGGGAATGCCAAAGTTAAAATGCGTATTACAATGTTCATTTAATTATGTACTGAATAAAGCAACTTTTCGCTTTATAATACACAGTAACAGTGATTCATATTTTGTTGTAGATTAAATTGTTCGAGGTGCCATCAACGAGTAACTAATTAGATGTCATATCGCTGGAGCAGGCCTGCGATCAATTTCATTGCCCACCAAAGACCTTAAAAACGCCGATCTGGGCCCGATCAGATTTCTTTCGCAGGCACCCACAATCTGTAGAAGATAAGTGGCCAATGACCACGAAGTACCGCGGGGAGCGGGCACACGAGAGGGGGTGCTGCCTCGCTTGCGTTTTCACTGCTGACAGCGGCAGCAGGCGCGCGCCAAACTCCACACAACAGTGTCTCGCGGGTGGGGCGTGCCATCGCCTATTGTTGTCGGTTTCTTACTATCTCAATAAAGAAGCGTGGAAACTACAGGGAGTTCCAAAATGATCGCTACAAGTTTAATCTCGCATACTGTATCTCCGAAGTGGGAACAGGTAGAAACGTGCGGTTTGCAGCTTATTGTTCATACATATTTAATGTATTAGTAGGACAGAGTTAAGTATTTTAACTCTGAGCATATTTGCTAGATCCAAATTGGAAGATCACTAAAACATTAGATATTGTAGAAAAAGGGAAAAAAAGTTTTTTAAAGTATTTTGTATAAATATGTTTTTTATAAAAATATTTTTGTTCCATCTAATTTGAAGAAGTACGAGAAGACATACAACATTTATCAGTGCTGTAAATTTTCTTCAGCGCGTCTGTATTCGTCAACACTGTATGAAAACATCCATCTCAAGTTTCATAATTATTCACTCTTGTCACAGAAACGGTGTGGAGGTTTATTCCATCCCTCCGCCATGTACTATAGAAAATCTTAGATGAGCAGTGAACTGCCACTTGTTTTGAAAGTCAAGTGTGCAAAATTTCATCAAGATCGGAATAAAACTCTATATTGGCGTCGAAGACTGGAATACCTTCTCTCAGGCATCAAAATAAAGTGGATGTAGACGGTGACCATTCTCTTTCTTTGAAGGTGAAGAGTGAAATATATCATTAAAATTCGAATACAAACGGAATTTGTCGAAGTTAGTAGGTAAAGTACCCTCCGCCATGCACCTACGAAATTTATTTTACTCAGTTACCTTCGCCTTGTTTTAAAGGTCAAGTGTGCAAAATATCATCAAGATCGCAGCCAAATTGTGTTTTTTGTCGAAGTTAGTATGTAAAGTACCCTCCGCCGTGCACCGAATGAAATTTGATGTAGACAGTGACGTTCCTCTTGCTTTGAAGGTCAAGTGTGCTAAATTTCATAAAGATTGGAACAAAACTGCAGATTTGCACGCAATAGAAACACACACAAGGACACACTGCTATATTTTTAAGATTTGTCTCTAAGAATGTTTCATGCTGAATCGAGGTTCATTTATACCCGAAAGTCGATGAATTAATAAAAACATCCATATAACTGCAGAAACCGACAAAGACTTTTTCCAGTCAGTTGTATCGCATCAAGTGAAACCACGCAATGCCGAGAACACTCATATAAAGGACAGAGACTTGTTTCATTCGGTGGTCGCGCATCGACTGAAACCACTCAAACCCACTGAATGAGTGAAAACATTTATATAGCGGCTGCAACCGACGGAGACTGGTTTCATTCGATTGTTTCGCATCGACTGAAACCACTCAAACCTGCCAGTGAGTGAAAACATTCATACGGTCATAGAGACTATTTTCATTCGACTGAACGAAAAAACAACCGACTGACCAATCGGTTGTTAAAAACAGTCGGTTGTCCCATCACTACTATTGGCTGGGTCGTCGCTTGGTACACAGGCTCTTGTTACAGCGCATCGCCCCACCACGCGCATTCCTACATGCGCACAGCTCTAAAATAGGAACTTAAACAATTTTCGTCAAGCGATTTTCATGTTCTAGTCGATGATTACACACAAAGGTATCTTATTAATCTTTATTTCATTATTATAGTTTGTTTTAGCGGTAAATTCGAAATGTTTCATTGCTTCATTTTAATGCCCTAATGCATCCTCTGTCATTCCTTTTTTTCCTAATCCTTCCTTGCCCTCCTTTATCAATTATTTGCACATGTATGTAGTGCCATAAACATAAGTAGTATCTTAAAAATAGCTCCAAATTGATCTTTCTTCAGTTTCCTAAGATCCCTGACAAGGTACGAAATGGTACGTTACAGTTGCATTCAATTTCAGTATTTATCTAGCTACCTACTGGCTGTTTATTTATTTTAGCATCCACTACATCAAGTAATTGATTTGGATATTGCTATACATATTTCAGGATACATTCTGTATTGCAATTAGGACATATGCTACACTATAGAGCAGAGAAATAATTTATGATATACACTTCAGTGACAATGATTAATATTCACCGGCTACTATACATATTTCGTTCCTTTTTATTAATGAGAAACAAGTTCACAAAATATTTAGGTGTATGTGTGGAAAAATAGAATGTGTAAAATTCATTCTGAACGTACTTGCTTGGAAATATATGAAACTTATCCTGAATAATTTCACCTTCTATTAAAAATAAAAAATGACTAGGAAACACCAGAAGACCTACACTTTGGCATAAAGACCTCGTTTTTCTACTCAGGAATGTTAAGGTTTTTTCACTATAATTCCAGACAAATCGGTGAGGGGTGGAAAGCGGGAAATATATATAGAATGTAATAACTACAGTATTTAATGTACCAAATCAGCACCACAGCTATAGCTGAAAGATAAAACGTCACAGATGTGGCAATAAAACGGCAAAAGCAATCAAATTGTTTTCCAACAAAGAAAAGCCTAATTTCACAATTGTTGCTACAGCTGAACCACAAACTAGAAGAATCTTCAAAACATTGCTTTTCGAGCTGAAGTAATTACATTCAAAAGTATATGCAGGTATAAGAAGGAATGTGCAGTTCATTAGACTCCACACCGAATTGATACACATCAAAAAACTGCTTGTCATAGTATGAACAGACCATAATAGAAATCTATGTTTCTCTTATGTTTATATTCTACTTACTTTCAGCGGAATAAGGTGCAAATATACACATATTCGTAAGTACTTGTTCATGACGAAGTTGTTCTTTATACAAATGAATCAGTTAAATTTGGCTGTTTTTACATTTATTACCAGACTATGTCCATCTCTTGATATTTTAATAATGCTTGTAAAGGAAACATTAAGGCCACTGGCCGTCACATCACCATCAAGTCAAGGTTTATTCACTGTCCATCATGGCAATTCCCTTAGCCCAATAGCCAACTGTAAAAGTGAAGTTATGAGTTACCATTCGTGATGTAAAAAGTCATGGTATGCTATCGGAATTGGAGAAATAACGACGGTCAAAACACAGTTTATGTTGCATATTTTTGGTCATCTTAAGGCCAATTCACACTGTCCTTCACGTCAATGTCACGGCACCATCACATCAAGTTGTAATTACACTGTTGAAGGTTATGACTGACGATATGTTATGTAGAAAGTCATAGTTTAATACTGGACTGATGAAACAACAATGCAAAATGTTACTGACAGCCAAAGAAATCTTTGTAATGTATGTTTTTGGCCAACTTAGTGTGGTAAAGTGAAATAACATTTCAAAACATCGACATCTATTTCCAAGCAAAAAAATAAACATATGAAAAAATCAAACAATATAAGAGCATGAATAGAGTCTGTTTACTTTATCCATTATGATTTATCTGCTGACATTTTAATACCGCCATAAACAACTGAATGTTTGTCTTTCATTAGCACCAATGTTTTCATTTAAAATGTTATTTAATGACAAATGCATCATCAAATTACAATCTTATTCAAATAAACAGTTTGATCCTGTCTTCTCTGTTACAATGTTACGAAACATAAACCATGTTTCGATTTCAGATATCCGACCTCGCTTTTAGGAGGACGCTCAATCGAGAAAAATATTTAAGTCGTCATGAAACATTTAGAAATTACCGCTAAAACAAAGTATAACAATAAAATAAAGACTAATAAGACACACTTGCATATAAACCGTGTAATCATCGAGTGCAACATGAAAATCGCGTGACGAAAATAGGTTAACTTCTGATGTTAACAGACGACTGTTCCGTCAAAACATTCTTCTCGAGAAAGCTTGACGTGAGGGAGACGTGACGTCGTATTTCTTCAAAATGCTGTCTTTTGTCCGCCGAATAAAATTCGTGCACTGGTGTGGAGCGCCAAAGATGATCTCGGTTTGAGGAAGGCCGCCGTGTACCAGATTTCGTGTCAGTGTGGCAAGTCATATATTGGACAGGCTATGCATACCGTCGAGGACCGATGCCTTGAACAATTGAAATGAAATGTTGAAATGTTTGTTAAGCTTATGGGAGTTAACTACGGGGTCATCAGTCCCTAAACTTACAAACTACTTATGAACTACTTACGAACTAGGACGGCACAAATATCCATGCCCGAGGGGGATTCGAACCCCCGACCGCAGTGGCCGTGCTGACCGTGACTGCAGCGCCTCAGTCACCTCGGCCACCGCGGCCGGCTGCCTTGAACACCAGAGGCACACACGATTGATGTATCCGAGCATGTCGGCGGTCGCTGAACATTGTTTGTCAGAGAATCACGCGATGGAGTATGAACTCACTAGGATTCTGGTACAGACGTCGAGATACTGGGATTGCGTCGTTAGAGAGTCCATTGTAATTCGCACAAGTGACGACCTCATAAACCGTGACTGTGGCTATAATCTTGGCAAAGCTTGGGAACCAGCGATTGGGTTAATTAAGAATAAGTCTAGCAAACGTAACGTAGTGACGACCGGAGCAGACAGAGCCCTCAGATCGACGTCATCTCAGACGCCGTCACAATCGGTTCCACTGCGCGACTGTGCCGCTGGGCGCGGACCACGGGAGGGGTCGCTCTGCGGGCCGTGGGTATTTAAATCGCCCGCTACCGGGCTAGAACCCAGTTCTCTTCAAACTGCCGTAGCATGCGGATCTTCGCGCCGGCGCGTTTCCAGGAGCTCAGTCCGTCAGTTCACCTGAAGATGGCGACATGTATGATCGCCGAAATATTGTGCCCATTGGACACTATAGACCGGCATTACACCCATGGATATTTTGATTATCAAATACGCTGGGAGAAACTCAAGTATCACATTAAACAGACTTCATTAATGCTCTATCACAACACAACTTCATCCACTACTGGAAACAGTCACTGCATTGCATATTTTAGAGTATTTCAAACACTTTTTACCTAAATTCTATCCCAACTAGCCTGCAACACTCTATGTAAGCACTTGTAACAACAACCTTTTCCAACCCAGCGACCGAACTACAATTGAACATTAACCTACAACAAAAGGATGTAGCCATCTCATCTCTTTTTTACTAAAGTTCTAAACTAACTGGCATGCAATAAACTCATTATTCCTGCAATATTGGTTGATGCCTCTCAAACCTCTAACTGAGTGATCATGCATCTGTTTGCATTGCATACTTCACCACATAGTATTTCTGAAACTGAACCACACACCTCGTACATTTAACAATTACTCAGGAACAAAGTATCAGCGTATTCCCCATTATAACAAATCAGTATTCTTGATGAACATCTGTAACACACCGAATTACATCGTAGAACTGATTGACACTGATAGAACAGATAACAAGGAATGATTACAGATCAACACCAAGCTCGTTTTCTTATATATCTTTAATTCTTACAACCAACATCGCAAAAAAGTCTACACCATTTCGAACTGATACAACACCCGAAAATTTTATCGAATGCCAAGAGTAATCCTTTAGAGACTAAACAAACGGTTAAACGCGTCTCCCATCGATGGTACCTCCCCACCTTTAAATCACTTAACTATAGGGTTTATTGATATCGATATTTCTCGACAGAAGAACAATAATTTACCACCGCAAACATTTTGCTGCTGTATCAAGAGGCTACCATTCATAAAGAAAACATTGGTAAAAGACGAGATAAATACTCCACAACCCTAACACATAACCATATTACTAAACATCAATATGCTTCCACAAATGACCAGCACCTATATGTTGCAACGAATCTTGAGACTAAACAGATCGAAATTGGTATTTTGCACAAGCCAGGATACATCACCCGCACCACATTATGAATATCCGAGACCTAATTTTACGAATATAGAATTACGTTGCTTCTATCACTGCTATAAGAATAAAAAAAACCAACGATTTGTTACAGCTATACCATCGCTCTTAATGCACCAGCAACACATCTCTAACTAACCTCTACAGGTCATAAAGAGACATCTGCACACAAACCTATTACCGACAAATACTACAACACTTCAATGGATCATTTTCTGCCGGCCGCGGTGGCCGAGGGGACTGAGGCGCTTCAGTCACGGTCTGCACGACCACTACTGTCAGGGGTTCGAATTCCCCCTCGAGCATGGATATTTGTGCTGTCCTTAGTATAAGGTAGTTCGTAAGTAGTTTGTAAGTTTAGGGACTGATGACCCCGTAGTTAAGTCCAATAAGCCACACAAACATTTGAACATTTGATTTGATCATTTCCTCGCAGTTGACACAAAAGAGGTACTTACCGTATGAATTGACTACAACAGCCGTTATAGCTTTCATACAGGTGGTCGTTATACATCTCAGAAGAGTAAAAGGATCTTTCCACAGAAGGAAGAAACCTAGGATGCATATAACTCGATTCCCACATAGCGAAAAGATACAGTGCTACAACAGCTTACAACACTTCAGATCCAACGCTAACCCTTTTTAGGACAAATCGACCCACAGATCGGTGATTGCATATCAAAACAATAGGATTACAACACAGCACACCCAGAACTAACCCTTTTTAGGACAAAACGAACCACACCTTATAAGACACACAAATGTTACTCGAAATATGCTTTTGCATGATCATTCTATAGAAAGAACCAGAATGTTATTGTACGACTCTTCTGACCCTAACACTTCTTTTTGTACACCATAACAACCCTATAGCCCTGAAAATCCCAATACATACTACACAATAACTTGCAAATCTTTACACCAATTAAATGTCAAGCTTGAACTCTAAAGCGTAAGTGAATCCTCTGAGATTCAAGTACCCAACACATTGAACACATAGTCACTTACAATAAATTGAAATACAAGGATGCTAGATGTAGAGGAGGATTAAGCAGATGTCAAAACACAGCTCAATACTAATTAAATACTGGCAGATGCATGTGTGTTCCACCATTCACACCACCGAACAAGTGCCACTCATCGTATGTTCTCCAGGAAACAACAAGTAACATTTGTATGTATAATTTTTACACATGAAAGATAACATTTAGATCAGCATTCCGTCTAGTTTCTTTATAGGTCACCTACCGCATTGCGAAAGATGTACAGAGCTAAGGTAATTATAAAAAAAATAGAAAAAGAAGGAAAAAAAGAGCACAACAGAGCTACTTCTGCTCCTTTTTAAGGTAAATAGTCTCAGAGATCAAAGAAATACACATCACAACCTTTGATTACTTTGCTATTAAGACAGCAGAATGTTCATCAAATTATGGGGTGCGGGTTTGAGTCCCACACTGAGTTGTGTGGGGGCTGGAATCTTTACAACCGTCCGTGGGGCTGAGGTGGGGATGGTGATGGCAGTGGCGATGACGGCTGTCATTGTTACTTTTAAAAACAAAGGTAGTCTCAATTAAATTGATATGCAAATTTAATAAAATTAATCAGGGGTGGTGGGTATGAGACGGTGGGGGTGGCACTCGCACAAGTGACCAGTTGCGTGGGTGGGTGGCAGCTGTGGGGGCGAAGGTGGGGTGGAGGGAGCTCAAGTCCACGGCAGTCGGAGCTGGGGGGCCAGCATGTCGGGACCTGCCGGAGGTACCCTGTGCTGATACCGGCGTCCTCATAGTACTATTTTTATCATCTGCAAAATAGTTATAGAATTTTTACATAATCAAATACGAAACTGACCAGAACGTCATTTTTCGACAGTCTCCTTGCATTTCATTGCACTTGGACCATCGTGTTACAAACTTCCTGATGCCCTCATAAAAGAAGGTCATCAGTTGAGCTGCGAGCCAGGAATGCACTGCTTCTTTCATAGCTTCGTCCGAGGCAGATCGACGGCTCCTTAATACCTGTTTGACTGGACCGAACCAGTGATTGTCGGAAGGGGCAAATCACTGTTTCCACACTGTACCAAATGTCTGTGATGAATTTCGGCCACCGAAACACCTTCTGACGACAATAAACTGTACGTTGCTTACCTCTGGTGCAAATAGACAGTGGAGCAGCCATCATTAACAGCGTGGCAACAATAACGAAACTAACCTAGCAGCTTGAAAATTGCAAAGATATAACAACAAATAAACATAGCATGAATCATCAATGTAAAAAGACAGTACTAACAAAGTAAACAAAAATATGAGTAATATGTTATTAATAATTGACTTACACTCATATTAGATGGGAGGAACGAGATGCAGCTTAGGAATGGAGTGGGGAGAAATCAGGCATATGCTCCGCTGCATGCTATGCCACAGGTTGGCCCACCTTGTTTTTGACCACAGTTTGGCGGTGGCCATTCATCCTAATGGACAGCTGATTAGTGGTCATGCCAATATAGAAAGCTCTGCAGTGATTGCAGCACAGCTAGTAAATTACTTGGCTGCTTCCACAGGTGGCCCGGCCTCTGATAGGGTAGGATAAGCCTGTGACAGGACTGGAATAAGAACTGCTGGATGGGTGAATTGGACAGGTCTTGCCACAGAGGTCTTCCAAAGTTATATGATCCCTGTGGCAGTGGGCTTGGTTTTGAGGTGGCATAGGTATAATCTAGGTTGGTATCGTGGCGGACCACCACTTTAGAAGGGGTGGGAATGAACTTGGGCAGGATGTCTCTCATTTCTGGGCATGAGGACGGAAAATCAAAACTTTGGTGAAGGATGCTATTTAGTTGGTCGGGTTGAAGGTAGTACTTGGTGACAAGGGAAGCGTTCTTTTGTAGATGATTACTGGTGGTAGAGAGAGGATTTGGGATGTGTAGGGGTATGGAATGGGAGATCTGTTTGCGGACTAGGTCTAGGGATTAGTTTCTGTCTATGAAGGCCTTTGTGACACCTTCAGAATATTGAGAAAGGGAACTCTTGTCACTGCAGGTACGCCATCCACGAGTGGCCAGGCTGCAAAGGAGGGATTTTTTTTTAATGTGGAAGGGATGGTTTCTGTTAAAGTGTAGGTACTGTTGGTTGTTGGTGTTATATCTGTTTGTCATATTGGTAGTAATACCATAGTTTTAAGTGGTAACGTTATGTTCTTTGGTGTGTTGCTATCTGTGGTCAGTTCTTTGTGTGTGTGCAAGCATGTAGCGGCAAAAATAAATGTGTGTAATTTTATATCTATGTTTCACTGTGCCATCCGGTACAAAACCTAACAGTTGGTAGGTTTAATGTGGGTGAAAGTATGATTGGAGCCATCAGTGAGGTGGAGGTTGATATCCAGGAATGTGGCATGGTGGGTTGAGGAAGACCAGGTGAAGTGATAGGGGAAAAGGAGGTTTTGAAGGAAGGAGGATAGGGTAACATGGCCTTGAGCCCAGATCATGAGATTATCATCAATAAACCTGAATCAGGTCATAAGTTTGGAAAGATTCCTCCAGACAGCCTTTAAACATCTATCTTCCCATATCAAGGAAACCAACCACTTCCTCCACTGACTCATCACCATCCCCACCACTTTACCTCCTGGATACCTACATGTCACAGTGGAAGCCACCTCCCTTTACACCAACATCCCACATGCCCATGCCCTTGCCGCTCTCAAAAACTACATCACCCAACATCCCTCTTCAGTCAAGCCCGATATCTCATCAGTGGAAATACAAGTTATTACTGTTACCAGTCACTTTGTTTTATTGAACTCACAATGCATTTCAAATGTTTAAACACCCCTCATCATTCCTCATAACCTTCATCAACTTTATCCTAACCAACAACTACTTACCCTTTGAGGGGAAAGTTTCCCTTCACTTCCGTCACACAACCATGGGCACCTGCATTGCAAATAACGTTAGCGGCGGAAAAATACCACTTCCATTTTGGACCAGAGAGTATACACAGCACAGATAGAATCTTTGGCATGATGTACCAGGTGCCATTTTAAATTGAGCTTATTCCAAAATGGTGAACTTTAAACTTGCAATATGCAATTATGATGCCTTTAAGAGTACTCACGAAAATGCTTACCTTACAGATAAATAGTAGTTTGTAACAAATCAACAACGTAACTATTCAAGTTTAGGTATAAGTAATCTCTAAGTAATCTCTTTCAGCACATGTCATTGTAGCGTAATGGATATCATTGGGGATTCGTAATTTGTACCATGTGTAGTGGTGTTTTTTTTTTCATCTTTATATTTTATTTGAATTTCTCTGAATGTATTAAAAGTTAGTTCTACGTTTCTGTCTTTTATTTACATTTACAACTGATTAGAAATCAAAGGACAAAATGGCTATTTGGATAGTAATTACCAAATATGTGACGATTTCCGAGTGTGTTTTTAGGGGAATACTGTCCTAATAACAAACCATTACAAATGTAATAATCTTTTCAGATGGGTAACATCACTTAAAGAAGTACACTGAGAAGGATAAATATTTCTGTATTTGAGACTTGACAGTAGACATTATTCATTGGTGGGATCATTAACAAAGAAAACGTTGCTACTGTAATCCAAGTTTGTCTGAGGAATGTGGTACAGTAGGGTTCCGAAAACTCAGTCTAAAGTGGACCAAAGGTTGGCTGAGTTTGTGAAAATGCCACGTTATCGGGAATGGTGTTAAAAAGGAATAGGTAATATTTTTTGTTATAAAATACTTTCTATTGTTACTTCAGAATACAATACAAAAGATGGAATACAGTAACACAAAATAAATTTAAGATAATATGTAAGAAATGATATTTGTTACTTATGAGTACGTACTTTAATTTAGTTTAGAAAGCTACTTTAAGAAAGCATGCAATCTCGAACAATGAAAAGTATCAACAATACTGATTTACTTCATAAAAAATATTCCAATAACATTTTCATCACGCCTAAGCGGTTTTTTAAAAGGCACTGTGAATAAATGCACTCCCATAATTTTGATCACGACTGTTTTTTAGTATGAAGACACATCTACATACTGCATTAATGAGACTCAAAGAATTATTTAAATAGAGTGTAGGTGATGCAAGAAACGTTGATGTCTAGCCCCATTTATAGCATAGCATGTAACTGCTACATGCTACGATTTCAATTCTATGTTGCATTCTGCGAGCACGGAATAATAATGTTCCAATGTTTGTATAGTTTATGGGACTTAACTACGACGTCATCAGTCCCTAAACTTACAACCTACTTATGAACTAACTAACACTAAGGATGGCACAAATATCCATGCCCAAGGGGGGATTCGAACTCCCGACTGTAGTGGCCGTGCTGACCGTGACTGACGTGCCGCAGTCCCCTCGGCCACCACGGCTGGCGAGCACGGAATAATTCCAGCGAGTGTGCAGGGGGGGGGGGGGGTGGCCGACTTACCCAGCCTGCTGGGTTACCGAGTGCCGAGTTTTGGGACTCTACTGTAATGCGAATATTTTATGAATATGAAACTTTAACAGTGCTAGCCAATCTGTGTCTGAATTGGTGGTAGCAATACGTCAGTTGCATAATCAAACAAAAGTGGGCTGAAAACTCCAAGACAGAAGCCAGCAGGCTCTATGTACAACTGGGTACACGATTTAAAGAACGTTATTGTTCAATATTTATATAAAAAATAAGTAGTGAATAGTCACTATTTTGTGAGTAATCAACAGATTGAGGTAAACACTACCCAAGTGTCAACACAAAATAGCATGCTTGTCTGCTTTGTTTACATTCCAAGTTGTCACTTTGCATTGCTTAGCTTACTCAAAGATCTTGAATCCACAGATACTATAGTTATGACGGCCAAATTACAGGCACTTCTAGTTGGTATTTTTCCGCCACTAACGTCATGGCCCACATTGCACCTTCCTATGCCAACCTGGTCTTCAGATGTATTACACTGCTTCACTGTTTGACACTCAAGATGGAGGCACCAAATTTACTCTGATCTAATCTTAACATTCAATTCTGGTAGAGGAATTAAGAGTACAACACTGCCTGAGGCTCACATGACATGACAAATTTGTAAGATGGACGTTAAAGTGGACCATTACATCCTTTAGTCATGGATGTTTCGTCATCATGGAAAGAACATGCTAGGCATAAGACTTTGTTTGGGGTGCCAGCAGTCACAATGAATTAGGTGTGCAGCTCAAAAGTGAATACTGGTAGTTTCTTAAAACAGCAATAAGTAGTTCATTTTAAGAAAAATCTAAGGATGAAACTAGTACAATACCATTTTTTTTCTTGTTTTATAATTTTTTCAGGTGAGTCAGCTGTCTCATGAAAACACCAATGAAAGGAAGTATTTCGCCTTTAGCATTCATTTACAGATTTTTTATTTTTTTCTACTTTCAGGGATATAGAATAAATACCTAACTCATAATTTTCATTGCCACACTGATGAACGATTCAGCCCATGTTACATGATCGACTTTGTTGTGAAAATTGACTGCTCAAAGTCTGTGCGTAAATCTGCAGCCACTCCCATCGAGAATGCGCCTATGACATCAATGATCTTGTTTAACTTTATTCCTTTGTTTGCTTTGTTTTTTCATCACACCAAAAACTTTTCACCAGAGCCTAATATTGTTTTTTCTACTAGTTTCCAACTACAAAGGAGATGAAATATGTACAAGCAGGAAAATATTTACGTTTTATGGGGAAAAGCCTACACTGTAACGTGTTTTACCGAAAATTATATCAAGAGTCAGCGTTATTTAATGAGAAAATTATTTTCGCAGTTTGTTTTGCAAATTAGCAAGAAAACAACACGTGAAAACTGAAGTAAAGAGTCGGTTTCTACTGCATTTTCGATATTGTTTCGTGTGTTTACCAGTATAAATTTTCTTCAGCAAATAAATGTATAAGTTTTCAAAAGTTTCAATGACACTTTTCCTATTATTTAATTTCCCACTTGTGTTCAAAATTTGCTACATGACATTTAAGGAGAACTCCAACAATGTATTATCCTTTCATCATTAATAAGCTCAATTGTCCTTTACCTGCTACTTCATAAAAAGTGCCCTCATGACTTCACTTATTCATTCA
Source organism: Locusta migratoria (assembly GCA_026315105.1). Taxonomy (NCBI): domain Eukaryota; kingdom Metazoa; phylum Arthropoda; class Insecta; order Orthoptera; family Acrididae; genus Locusta; species Locusta migratoria. The sequence goes on along the minus strand of CM048746.1, from coordinate 360,379,041 downwards.
GGTATGTAATGACGTAGCAGACAGCTCTACTGTTTTGGTGTTTACTTCTAAACGAAAATCACCACTCGAGAGACGCGAGACAGTACAGGAATAGCTTGCCAGGAGCGCTGCAATAGACCCACTTATCTTGTCAACTGAGACAAGAAAGTCTGTCGTGCAAAAGGGGCTTTCTCTAACAACAGATTAGGGATTGCCTTTAACTTAGTCTGGAATATACGTGCCAGACTTCCTTTATTTATTTATCAACCTATTTAAAACATTCTGGTTCTTCATAAAGAGGCTCACTGAGCTGCTGACAGGCACGAAAATAGATAATCACATACACACAACTTAAATTTTCGCCCATGGCCTTCGTCAGAAAAAGGAATACATACATTCACGCAATCACTCAGACAATTGTACACACACTATGGCCACGTTCGCCACTCCAGCACTAGTGTGGCTGGACAGGGTTGTTGTATGTGTGCAGTTGTCTGAGTGGGTGAATGAATGAATGTGTTATTTTTCAGATGAAGACCATGGCCGAAAATTTACGAGGCGTGTTTTTTTAAGTAAATACCGTTTTGCCACAACGCTGCCGCAGCGCTGTGGTCGGCGTTCTGTGCATACACACTGGGCATCTACATGTGTTGTCTACGCACTGACGCCGTTACAACCAGATTCTTCCTTGTTTACGTTGTGTACCGAGTGTTTAAGATGCCTCCGATAATTGTGAGTCCCGCCGACTGTGAAGTATGAGCTGTTATAAGATTTCTTAGTGCTAACGGCCTAAAAGCGATCGATATTCGTCGTAAGATCTGTGCAGTTTACGGAGAAAACATTATGAGTGATGGAATGGTAAGAAAGTGGGTGAGAGCATTTAAAGATGGCCACACAAATGTGCATGATTAACAATGGAATGGGCGTCCTTCGGCCGTTAATGAAAGTTTGGTGGAGGAAGTGGATAATAAGGTGAGAGAAAACAGACTCTTTACGATTTCCTCCTTATGGGATAAATTTCCTAAAGTTTCTCATAGTGTTTTGTGTGGCATTGTGACCGAGCACTTGAATTACCGGAAATTGTGCACACGTTGGGTACCGAAAATGTTGATGGATGTGCACAACATCAAACGTTTAGGCAGTGACTTTCCTTTAGTGGTACCATAAAAATGGTGATGATTTCTTAAGTCGAATTGTTATGGGCGATGAAACATGGGTGGCCTACGTCACACGAGAATGAAAGCTACAGTCCATGGAATGGCGGCATTCAGATTCACCCAGGGAAGTGAAGTTAGCAAACAAATTCTGCTCGGAAAATTATGTGCAAAGTTTTTTGGGACAAAAAAGGATTATTGCTTGTGGAGTTTCTGCCTCATAATGAGACAATCAATGCAGCAGCTTAGTGTAAGACATTGCACAATCTGCGCCGTTCAATTCAGAACAAAAGATGTGGCAAGCAGTGGCGGCTGGTGGGCTGTTTATTAGGAGGGGCGGCATGTCTCTTCAATTGTACACGACATTTTGTCCCTTCAGAACATTTCTTGAACGGGGAGAATATAGCATTAATTTTATTTCTAGTTATGTAATTTAACCCTTCATCTAACATGACATTTTTCACTTATACCAAAACACCAACAAATTTACGCACAAATATGTAGTTTTGTAATATGTTCTGTAGGCAATGAAAACCTCGTAACTCCATTTTATTAGATTTCACAAGAGACCCAAAAACTGTACCTGAAAATAATATAAAGTGATCAGATGTAAATTCGTTGTATGTATAACTATATAAGTAAGTGTTCAGAGAACACAAATGCTTCATCAGCGACAAACATAATATGTTACTGAAATTAGGAAATCGTCACTAACAAACGTAGTAACGAGGTTTTCATTGCCTACCATCGGTATGAAATAAAATCAAAATAGCGTTCTTACCTTATTTAATATGTTTGTAAGTCCAGTTTAACTCCTTCCCTTCAGCGAAATGGTCAATTACAAGTTCATTAAAATTATGCAAATTTAAAAGTGTGTTCTCTATAGAACACACAGCTAACACACTAAGTCTCTCCCTTTTAATCGTGTTTCTGGTGAAAGTCTTGATTGTTTTGAGTGTAGAGAAACACCTCTCACTTTCCGCTGTTATCATTGGTATTGTACAAATAATACGCATGAGTTTCACTGATTCCGGTAGCACAGTTTCGAAATTATTCTCGTATATACAATTGAGAAGTTTTAAATCTCCGTTTGCTGTTTGGAAATCATTTCTACTGTAAATGACTGTCAATTCCTGTCGCAGTTCATTTTCGTTTAAGTGAAATATTTTAACTGTGGTCTGAAATTCTTTTTCAGGGAATAGTAGCTTATGTTTTGGAAACAAACTGGGTTGCAATAATACAGTTGGTGACAAGTGATTGATAAATGCGAAACGCTCATCAGTGTTAGCCATAACAAGGTCAGAAACTTCCTTTGCAACAGTTTTATGACAGTCTAAAAATGGAATCGTTTTGGGCCGGTGATCTCTTCATTTCCATTTCCGGTTTCCCAATGACGATCGACATCAAGAGAGTTTCTCGTCAGTTGTATACGTGACTTGAAATCGGAGACATTCTTAAGAGCTTTCGCACTATCAACATCTCTACGTTGCAGCGGATTAAATAAAATATGACAGTGTGGCAAGAGCTTATTGAAAAACTCAAGCCACAAGAGAAACTCTTGGTGGATGATAAGTTTGCCAAGTCCAATTGCTTTCGTAGTTATTGAGTAATCATTGCTGGCATAATCCTCAATTATTCCATGGCATTCAGCGATTTTTTTTCTTGTATTTAAATACGTTGTTCACAACTCGTGTTTTAAAATTCCATCTTGTGTCAGCATTTCTTGGAAGATGTTTCTTCACAACATTATCCAGTATGGCAGTTCTTTTCACTGACTTTGAGAAGAAAATAGAGAATCCCTTTACATTGCTAAAAATATTCCAGTTCTTGGTGCTGTGTTGCACAGCGCTCTACAATGAGATTAGTTGGTGGGTATAACAGTGTACAAAATTTGCTATCTCATACACTGCTTTCACTCTTGCCTGCACCCCAGTGTGCCTGCCACTCATAACCGAAGCTCCGTCATAACTCTGAGCTACCAGTTTTTCTGGAGAGTCGACAATCTTTAGTTTTTTAAGCTCGTTGAACACTATACTACTTCTTGCATCAGCTGTGTGATCTTTGGTGTTACGAAATTTATGAACCTTTCATATACTTTCCTCTGTAATTCGTATCGAATAATAAATACTGGTTGAGACAAGGTAGCCCAATCTGTCGTTTCATCAACTTCAATAGCGACATGATCTGTTTCTGACATTTCTTTGGAAATTAACTGATGGCACACAGTATATGTAAAGTCCATCAGTTCGTTTTGAATTGTTTTGAAAAGGCCAAAAAACAAAAACACGATTATTGGACTTTTCAATATGTCCCTTCAACGTGGAATCCATTTCTGCCATGAGATTGACCAAACCCCGAAAAATACCAGGACTATCTGAAGCATCCGTTTCGTCATGTCCCCTTAGTGCAAGTTCAAATTTCCCACAGATCTTGATACAGACGATCAACTTGCTAAGGATGTAACAATTCTTAAAAACATCTTCATTAAACTCTTTAATCCTCTTAAAAAATCTTCATTAAACTTCTTAATCCTCAGTCTATAAGCTGTATCCAGCTGACATATCGACTTTGCCAAGCATAACGAATTCGATGTCACTGTTTACGTTAAGTTCACTTAATTTATGTTTTTTAACTTTATCAGCTAAATGTTTTATTCTAAATAGGAAACTAGAAAAACAGTTAGGCAGTAACACGCACCTTCACAACGACTCTAGTATCGCACGCAGGGCGTGTTAGAAACTACCTGACCGGTGGCAGTGCGCCTTCGTATATTTCGCGCCCTTGGCGCGGACGCCGTCATAACCAGCCCGGTTCGGCACATTACCCCCACCCAACCCCCAGTACCCCCACTCACCCCAAGCGCCCGTTGCCAGCCTTACACGGCGCGGACGGATCGCGTAGAGTCCGACAGTCAGCCCATTCTGAAAACATTCGCTGACCCTGGCTGACAGACTACCTAGTCTAAAAACATTAGGCATTCACTTACACGGGCTGCTACTGCACGAAAATTATTCGAGTCGATTTGTGATTAACGATTGGTATGTATTCTGTGTAGGATATTTTTGGGAGGGCGCCGCCCCAGAGTCCTTAAGGAGTAGCCGCCACTGGTGGCAAGTTGAGAAAGGGCATCGTTTTGCTGCAAGATAATGCCCATCTGCATGTGGCTAATCAGACCACAGATCTCATCACATATTTTCGGTGGGAAACTCTCGATCATCATCTGTACAACCCTGGTCTGGCGCCCAGTGACTATCATCTGTCCCTGCACTTGAAGAAACATCAGGCCGGTCAGCGTCTTCAAGATGATGACTTAGTCAAACAGTTGTGATGCAGTGGTTAACAAGTCAAGCAGCAGCCTTCTGTGAGGAGGGTATTCAAAAACTGGTACAATGTTACGAGAAGTGCCTCAATATTGACGGAAAGTATGTAGAAAAGTAGATTAAGGTACAGGCTTTCATGTAAAAATAAAATTATTGAGATGTCTTAGCACATCTGTTTTTAATTTCAAAATGGAACTTACTTAAAAAACACGCCTCATAAGTTGTGTGTATGTGATTATCTATTTTCGAGCATGTTAACAGATCAGTGAGCCTCTTTACAGTGTGTTGTTACCTATCCTCCATTATTGACATTTCAATCGGATTTTCCATTGTTCAATATACACTCTTGAGTTTCACTGAAATTTACACAATGATATAAATTACACATCTGGTGAAAGACTGGATTAAAATGTAATCAATGTTTCTGCCTCACTTAAACTTTGTAAATTTAGCTCATCTGTAGAAGGGTTTGTATGTTCCTTTGGTTATCACTTGTGCAATACATAACAAATACCATAATTAGTTTCAGGACAGCAGTCAATGCCTTCTCATGTACTACTTAGTGAAGGTATGTAGCCAGTAACTTAATAATTATAAGGTGATTCACTACTTAAACAAAACTACAAATAATGAATGGGTTAGCAACATAATATTCCTATGTTCTGGTTAGTACCAATACCTTACAATAGTATCTGAAGAAAAGTAATGATCACGTTGCTCTAGTCAACCAATTAGTTTACTTGAGAAACAAACCAGCACAGAAAACTACAGAAGCAGATTGAAGTACTCTCTAGGTGCTTCACAAATTGGTGGTGGTGTGGGGGCGGGGAGGGGACTGGACAGTATAATTTTCCACAAAAGAATGATGCAAGCAGTTAAAAGTTAGTACCAGTATTAAAGTAAGGTCACAGGCTATAATACTTAAATTGAAGGTCAAAATTTAAAGCAGCCAAAAATAACTAAAAATTCAAAACATAAAAGTGTCCCCAGCCAAAAGAATTGAAAACAACAGAGCTTTTTAGCTGCTCTACTAATATATTATGTCATAGCCATCCACTGATCTGATCCAACATCATCAGTTACAAGGAATCCACAGTGAAACACTTATGCCTAGGATTTTCTCACATAAGGAAAATTCGCAAAATTAGTGATATGTAATAGTGTAACATCCAATAAAAAGTGAAGGATGTAAGCAGAAACAATCTTCATCTTCTGGCAAAAGGAAGCTTAGATTTAATTTTTACAGCAGAAGTGACAACAACCCTGTATGGAAATATTATAAATTGAAGAGATTTGACTGTAATCATACATTGGACAGAGTAGCTGGAAATTTTGTATCACATACACATTAGGCCTACATACTAAAGAATAGTGGTGCCTTTGCACCAGACTAGTAATTCTCATATTCAAACAAAAGAGAGGTAGTCTTTACAACTGTAAACATTGTGATCGTTGTCCTCTAAAAACATAACTGTCGGCATTGAAGTATAACAACGTATTTGTCGTAATTATTTAATGCACATTTGCTTTGAAATTAACTATTTTAATGATATGCAAGATACAGAGCCATGTCATTCAAATGTGAAACTCTGTCTATGAAAGACGACCGTCTGTCGTCTTCCATATATTTTTCTATTGTTTCTGTAAAGTTATAGTTTATTTAATGTCACTAGATTAACATTTTGTTAAAATTTGAACCCCACTCTTTTCAAGGCTGGAGGAATAGCATTTTTATTTCATGTGTTAAAATATTAGTTAATTTAGATAGGGTTTTCTTATTTTGTTATGTTAATAATTTATTATTATATTAATTAATGTGGCATAAGTACGGTGTCTCCACGACACCACTGTCCCTGTGTGAATGTGCAGTTGTTGTACTTTTAAGTGTGTGCGAGAATCTTTGGCTGTTTGAATGTGGGGAGATAGCTCGCTTTGTATCGTTCTCTCTGGCTCAGAGTCGATATCTGCTGAGGTGACCAAATTAGGTATCCACACACTTTGGTTGCGAGGTAGTTAGTGGACCTACTCCAGCACGGGTGTACTTGTTCTCAGTCCCCACCACTGCTTTTTCAGGGATTTTATGGCTTCCGGTCGTCTTCCCACTCCCTGGTGGCTGCGCGGCTGATCATGCTGTTCTGGGCGTCTGGTGAGGTAAGGTTGGTTCTTCTCTGGTATCCCCGAGATGGAAGGTAGCATTTCATTGTTTAGCACGTTTAACTTAGATTCGTGAACTTAGAATCATTTTTTTTTTGTAATATTTTCTCCGATCGTGTGCGGAAATGTGTTCTCGTTTCTCAATTCAGTGATTTCCAATAGATAAACGCTGTGTGTGATACTAGTTGCAGTTTGATAATGGCTTGGTATGTTAAAACCTTTTTTATGTGGTGGTGTATGAACTCTGTGTTAATACTTTCTAGCTTTGTGGGGTCCGATTTCTAGTAGGTGATAATTATGTTCATTTTGTACAGTGCATGTAAAAATCTTCTCATCATTTCCTTCCGTGAGTGATATGTGTTCCACATGGTTGGTTCATAGAACAAAGCCTTCAGCTTTCACTCTAGTTTGATCCATGCCCATCAGGCAAGTAACTATGCAGGTATACTTTTGATTTCCACTAATATTTCTCGATCTTCTCTCCCCACCTATTTAAATTTTGCCGTTTCTTCTCCAGCTTGTAGTACCAACTCTATCTGTGTCAGTGATTCTCTCTGAGCCTTGTACAACCTCCTTCAATAGCTTCCTTATGTAATTCTAAACATTTCTATGGGTTGCATGCCGTAATTTTTATTTTATTTTTCCAACTTTGTAATTATTTATTTATTTATTTATTTATTTATTTATTTATTTTTTTTTTGAGACAGACGTCATCTGTCTTTGTAATCGCCCCCTATTGCATGTAGCTGTATTTCATTTGCTTACTTACATAATTCTAAGTATTTCTATGGGTTGCATGCTGTAGTTAACTATCTTTATTTTTTGGAATCTCAATTTATTCAATTTAATGGTTTTTGGAACCATGTGGGTCCGAGCTCCGACTTCCAGGGCTTTCAGCTAGTCGCCTGAATTCACGCCACTTCTCATATAAAACCAGTACCTAGATCAATTTCTATCAGACTGCAACTTACGAATCCACCGTGATGTTTAATGAATCCGATTTTCTACCACTCCACCTTCAGTGGAGTGCATTCATGTAACATAGCAGTGTGTTACCGTTAGCATGTTTGCTTGCAGCTCAATTCAGATGTAATTTAACTTGGCTATACACATGCACCATCCCAAAACAGGCTCGAAAGACCAGAGCCAGAATAAAGTGTTTTTGTATATTGTGTTTTGTGCTACCTCCGACTTGCTGAATTTCGCCTACGATAGCAGCGCCTACTTCTGCCTCATCTTAGTACGCTGTTTTTGGTGAGTTTCGCTGTGGCATTTAGGTGTGTGTGAGAGAATGAGTGTTGTTTGTGAATCCTCCCCCCAGTAGCGTTAAATCGTGTATAATTTAGGCTGGGTGCCATCCGCATTAATCCATGTAAGAGATGCATTTCATTGTATTAACAAAATTGGGTCCCCATTTTGCTTGTTTTATATTTGAATAAAGAAGTCCAAGTTCAGCATAATCCATAAGTTGCCTATAAGTTGTAGTTTTAGAGCACTTTCCCTCTTTTATTTAATATTGTTCTTCACAAGTGCTGAGAACAAGATCAGATGCAATTTGTTTATGACTAAATTCTGTTGTGCCATAAATATTTCCTCAGTCACTTTTCTAAGATAATTTTAATTGTGGTGGCTTGCTTATTAATGTCTGTGTGCAATACCGTATGAGCTGCTATGTATATTGACCGCTGTAGTATTAACTTATTGTTATTGAAGTAATTTGAAACAATTCAGTTCTCAGTTTGGGCCAGGGAACAAGGCTTTGTAGCAGGGAGTAACCAGTAGTTCACACGGATCTCATTTGCTAATTTTAATAATAACACAAGGTTCTTGTTACGTACAGTGGTCGACTTTTACCTTTTCCAAACAAATCGTGTTTCAGTTGCAGCATTGGCCTACTGGCAGTGAACTGTAGTTTTTCGCACAAATCGGAAACTACAAATGACATTTTGTTCTAACAGTTAACTCGTAAAGTATTTATTGGAATATAAATAAAGGTAATTTGGAAGAAGAATTGCACATCACATTGACGGTCTACAATAGACAGTTGCTTATGACCAATAATGGTCTGCTCTAACACATGAAAATCCGAACGATACCATACCTTGTGTGCTGGCAGTACTGTAATTTAAGCTGTACTCTTAGGGTGCATCGATCACAGGTGTCAGCCCAAAACGGGTTGTTTATAGAAAGGGTTTCGAGATCTTTAGCTTTGAAAACTATTCCAGAATGCCCATAAATTTCTGGGTTGTTTATTAACGTCAATTGCACAGATTGTACATATCATATCAGTGCAGGACACATATTACATAGTTATTTAAGCCAAGGAACGGTTGTTATGCTTCATACTGATGAGTTACTTCTTATTTTTTATCATTTTTCTTTCAGTTTGTGCGAAAATTGCGTGTTTATAATATGCTACTTCGTGCAAACATCCTTCACAGCGATATCAAATTCAGAAGAAATTTCGTTAGGTTTGTTATGAGATTTAATGCAATAATTTAAATTTACTAAAGATGTACATGAGTTTTCTTTATTCTTATTTAAAATCACTGCACATATTACATATTTCAGGGAAGTACACCACAGCTTCCATTCAGTATTTGGTATATTACTTTATTCAGTCTAGTTTATACTCCATTTCTGTTATTTCTTAACATATAGTATGTGGGATGGTTGTATGAAATTAACTGTGACATTCAATAAAATGTTAAGTATGTATTGAAGCTGACGGCATACTTACAAAAACTTGCGATTCGAACTTGTAAAAAACATAAAAGAATCCTAAAACCTGAAAGTAATTTGCAGAAGCGTCTTGCACACTTTCTGCAGTGAAAGTCAGACACTTGCAACTAGTCGACGGTATGATGTATTTACACTCGCAAGTAGTTTGTCAAGGTTTTACCGGCAAGTAATGTTTTCAATAACTAACTTGTGTAAACTCAAATTTAGATAATTATTTAATTAATATTTGCACGATTTTACAGAAAAAATTTATATTTTTCAGTGAACTGCAATCCATTTAAAACTAAAAATCATTTTTTCTACCTCCGTAACATTATAGAGCGTTGCTATGTCGTATAACAAAAATCAGTGGGAGTGTCGCGAGTGTGTAACTAACCTCCCAAAATCCGATTTTGGAAACCGATTTCTCAAATCTGCTTTTGGTTGGTTATGTAAACACTGCAAAAGCGATTCTGGACATCTACTTTTGTAAAGAGGTTTTCCAGTTCCACATACGATTTCTGTTTTTTATTTTTGGCCTTTTGAGCAGTTCCTCTATTAAAGCATCAAAAGTACATTTTTTAATATTATTTTACAGCAAATAGAATACAAGAAGTAAATCATACAAATTGATTACTCATATAAATTAATGTCTTTGTCAATCATATTTTTATAATTTTAAACCAACCATCTTTATGAATTTTCCAGTAACTTTATATAACTGAATGTCTGTACTTGAAACGAGTTGAGTAGCATTTAAAGGTAGTAGATAACCCAATGATTGTATTGATTTGATGAATTCTTGCAGTTCATTGACAAATTTAGCACATGCAAAGAAAATATGATTAAAATCAGCGACTGACTCTGAATTACACTCCCATATTGCAGAATTATTAATATTAATATGGTATAAATAAAGTGGAAATGAAGCATGGTTGAATCAGAGGTGAGTTATTGTTGATATTGTAAAACGATTTAACTGCACCTTCTGGAACCATGGAGTGGTTTGATTTGGGGTTGTAGGCTGGCAAAATAACTGCCCTTCTGTTGTTTGGTCTCATTCCATGTATGTTTCCAATGGAGCAATGCCAGTCGCTTTATTTCATGTTGATAATCTGCATGCAGAGTTTTGTAATCAAGAATACAGCCAGTTGATTGTGCTTCTTTCGCTAATATGTCTACTTCTTCATTGAATTTTATACCTGCATGTCAATTAACCCATAGAAGATTTATAATTTGTCCACTCTCATGACAGCAACTCATTTCTTTCATTAGATCTAAAATGTATTGATTTGTTGCTTTGTTCCAACGCCAATATTCTATATTTTTAAGGACACTCTGAGAATATGAAATAATTAATGATCTGTAAATGGTATTGAATGCTACAAATTTAAGAGCTTCTAATATTGCCACTGCCTCTGCTGTAAAGATTGATGCCATCTTTGGCAATTTGATTGACTTATGTATGCAGATATGTGAAAACTGGCCACTGATCTCTAATGTAAGAATGAAAATGGATATCATGCACTGTATTTACAGTACTGCCATAAGAGAATCCTATTTAATAATGTACTGCTACATGAAAGTTTAGTGTCTCGAGTTCATATTCAAATATGGGTAATATATTAGAGCTTTTAATTTTTGTAATAGTAGGATTCCATGTACTAAAATTACTACAGATAGCTGGATTTCTACTTTTTCTGCCCAATGATGTATTAATATGTTGCAGTTTACTTTTATTTTTGTAAATTGAACTGTCTTTAAAAGTCATGCCTTGGATGTAAAATTTGTCAGCAAGCATTTGTCGATGAATATGGAGGGGCATCTCTTCTGCCTCCACTAATTTATAGGAATCGAGTGCATAGCTCCTAGGCAAGTTCGAATGATTTTATATTGTAAAGAGTTTAACTTAGTAAGGTGATGATATAATATACAACCATCATCGATGCGGTATCTAATAATGCCTCCATACATATTGTCGCATTGCAGTGGAAGCGGGCTTGACTTCGAAGGCAACTGAACACAGCACTTATACTGAAAGCACGTTTATTCTGAACTTAACATACACGCAGCACTGACTGCCTCTCAGGCAGAATACTCTGCTATTTATACACAGACAGAAATTATAAGAACAGTTAACATAAGAAACAAATAGAATTTACAAGTGAACATAAGAAACATGCAGAACATTCTGGAATTGTTAATTACAAAGAAATAAATTTTTGCCGGTGGGCGGGATTGAACCGGCGACCTTCAGCACTGCAGTGCATGACGCTATCCCCTGCACCACACTGACAGTCGGTGTACGTGGTGTCTCGTGGTATTGCTCCCTCTCCTGGAAAAACAACGACCCGCTGTTATGTTTCCTTTGGAGCCAGCTGCAATGTCCAGGATCTTGACCTTGTCATGGGTCCTCTGTATGGCAGTTCAAGAAAATCCTTCCCTTCTCCACGATTATCGACGACAGACGTTCCTGTCGCGGCTTCTTCAGTAACATTACCGTCCTTAGACTCCTTGAACAAGATGCCATTGTCGCCTACCTGCTCTTCAGGATCGTAGTAAGGCTTCATGCGGAGGACGTGAACAATGTCTCTTCGTTTTTGTCGTTTCGACGACGGCTCATAATCCTCAACTTCGTATGTGACGTCTGACAGGCGGCGTATCACACGATACGGGCCAAAATATCACCTCAATAACTTTTCTGACAGTCCAACCTTCCGTACAGGGGTAAAAATCCATACCAGATCGCCTGGGCTGTACACAACAGGTCGGTGCTTGTCGTTATACCGCTGATGGTCCTTCTCCTGGGCGTCCAGTGTCCGTATGCGAGCAAGCTGTCTTGCTTCTTCGACTCTGGTGATGAGCTGTTTAACATAGTCATCCTGAATGTCGTCCGGTTGGAACGGGAACAGCGTATCCATTGTCGTCTCACCTTCCCAGCCATGGAGCAGGAAAAACGGGGTGAAGCCTGTGGTGTCTTGTCTTGCAATATTGTAAGCAAATGTCACGACTGGCAGAATTGTATCCCAATCCTTCTGTTCAACATCGACGTACATCGACAGCATGTCGGCTAACGTCTTGTTAAAACGTTCCGTAAGACCATTTGTCTGAGGATGGTATGCAGTTGTCATTCTGTGGACAATGTTGCACCGTGAAATTACCTCTGATACTAGTTTTGACTGGAATACTTTTCCACGATCAGATATCATGACACGTGGTGCTCCATGCTTCAAAATAATGTCTTCTGGGAATGTTGCGATCTCTGGAGCTTCTGCAGTCGGCACTGGTTTGGTGACAGCGTAGCATGTGAGGTAGTCAGTACATCAGTTACCGGTTGTCGACTTCGAGAAGCTCCCTAAAAGATCGATCCCAACTCGGTGGAATGGAGCTGCTGCCGGCGGAATCGGTACGAGATGCCCTGGAGGTAATTGCGGCACATGCTTCCGTCGCTGGCACTCTTTACAGTGACTCACATAGTGCTTGAGAGATCGGTAGAGACCTTTCCAGTAATACCTGCTTCTGATTCTGTCTAGGAACTTTACGAATCCCAGATGACTGTATATTGGAGCATCGTGGAAATATTTGAGAATAGCTGGCTGGAGATGAGCTGGAACGACCAGTAGCCATTTGGGGCCCAGTGGATCGTAGTTGCTCTTATACAATGTTCCATTTATAAGTTGGAACTCTCCATTAGTCGGTTCTCCTTTCTCCAAGGCCTCTATCGTTGTTAATAGTGCTGGATCTTCCCTCTGTTCAGCTGTAACGTCATCTAATTCAGTGAGGGCTGAAATTTCATTAATGCTTTTGTGTTCCATTAATGGATTCCTCGAAAGGAGTCAGCATCCTTGTGTTTGCACCCGTTCTTGAATACCATTGTGACATCGTACTATTGGAGTCTTAGTGCCCATGTTGCTAGTCGACCTGATGGCTCCTTCAAGCTAGTCAGCCAACACAAAGAATGGAGGTCTGTCACAACGGTGAATGGTTTGCCAAATAAATACAGCCGGAACTTGTTGATAGAGCCCAGATAAAAGCGAGACATTTTTTTCAGTTGTAGAGTAGTTTATCTCGGACTTTGACAGTACTCTTGATGCATAGGCTGTCACTTTTTCGGCACCTTCCTGAACTTTTGCGAGCACTGCACCAATCCCATAACCACTGGCGGCTGTGTGAAGTTCCGTTTCTGCATTCTCGTTGTACAAGGCTAACACTAGTGCGGAAGTTAGAGCCTTCTTAAGTGCCCGGAAAGCTCTTTCTTTTGTCTCATCCCAGTAAAACTTGGTGTCTCCCTGCAGAAGTTCTTGTAATGGACGTGCCTTGTTACAAAATCCTTTTATGAAACGTCGGTAGTACGAGCACAGCCCGAGAAAACTACTCACATCACGAATGTGCTGAGGAGTTAGTAATTCTGTGACTGCCCTTACTTTATCTGGATCAGGACGGTCACCATCTCCGTTGACTAGGTGCCCCATGATTTTTATCTCTTTGGCGACGAAGAGGCACTTCTTTGGATTGAGGCGGAGTCCTGCAGTCTGAACACACTTCAACACAGTTGACAAGCGACTCAGATGTTCTTCAAATGTTTTCGAGAAAACGACAATGTCATCTAAATAGCAAAGATAGCAAAGACACGTCGTCCACTTAAGGTATCGAAGCAAGTTGTCCATCATGCGTTCGAATGTGGCCAGAGAATTACATAATCCAAATGGCATTACTTTAAATTCATAAAGGTCGTCATGTGTAATAAAAGCCGTCTTCTCCCTGTCAGCTTCGTCAAACTCTATTTGCCAGTAACCTGTCTGCATGTTCATAGTTGAGAACTATGTAGTTCCTTTCAAGCAGTCTAAGGTGTCGTCAATGCGCGGCAATGGGTAGACCTCTTTCTTTGTGATTCTGTTCAGCCGCCGATAGTCGACAAATAATCGACACGTGCCATCCTTCTTCTTTACAAGGACCTCCGGAGACGACCAAGGACTCTCCGAAGGTTGAATAATGTCATCTTGAAACATCTTCTCCACTATCTCCCGAATTATCCGTCTTTCAGATGGCGACACTATATAAGAACGCTGGCTAAATGGCGAATGATCCCCAGTATTGATACGGTGCTTTATCGTGGGCCGTTTCGTCTGACTTTTCCCCTGCTGAGGTGTGAATGCACCCGAAAATTGGCGTAGTATACCTAATACCCGCTGGCGTTGTTTCTTGGTCAGTCCAGGCCCTATTGGCAGTTCCACGTTTGTTTCTTCCAGCGTGTTGTCTGTACTAACAGCAGAGCATGGGTCTTCGTTGATGACGTTGAGCTCACCGTTCTGGATTGGTTCAGCTGTCCCGATACACATTCCTTTTGGGGATAAGTTGCGACTGTTTGTGACAATTAGTGATCCAAATCTCTCCTCCACCTCCGGTAATGCTTATGATAGCCTCTGGTATGTAAATTTCTTTGGTGAGCCTGATAAAGTTTTTACTATCAACACGCACTTCACAGTTTAATCGCTCGTCTGCGTTTCTGACTGCAACTCTTTTCATTGTCAACGGCGGTATCGCCACATTGTCAACGGCAAATAACTTCCCAGATAATTCTGTATAACGTGTATCCGTCGGAACAACTTCTTCAATTTGAAGCTCTGATCTTCCACAGCCAATGATAGCTTGGGATGCCTGAAGGAAGTCCCATCCGAGGATGATATTGTGACTACATTCTGTTAACACGACAAATTCAAATGGTTGGGTCCTGTTGTTGATGTTTATTCTTGAGACACAAGTTCCTGCTGGCTGGACGTACTTTCCATTCGCGACCTTCAGCACAGTTGCCCCCGTATCACAGAACATTGTCTTCTTTAGTGTGCGGCGGTAATTATCCGACAATACAGAGAAAGAAGATCCTGAATAAACCAGTGCCCAGACAGGTTGCCCGTCGATTACGACGTCGATGAGATTTCCCGACATCTTACCGACTGTCGTCCATGGAGGATTTTCATCTGCGGCGGCCTCACCTCCATAGATGGTCGCCTCGCTTAGTTTTCCGGGGCGCGGCGGCTAGGGGAGCGGCTGGTATCTCTGTACGGCGACGGTGAACGGCTGCGGCGCGTCGGGGAGCGACCTCGTCCAGGGTACGGCGATGGGCTTCTTCCCATAGGTCGACTGAACGCTTCAGCAGGTGACTGCCTGGAATAGAACTGCTCTGATGCGTGACGTCTTGTGGCAAAATAATCGTCGAATACTCGCTTTCTCTCTCTGTAGTAGCGTACGACATGTCCAGGGCGCCCACAGTGGAAACACAGTGGTGTGTTGTCTTCTGTCCTCCATACACCTGTTCTTCTGCGGGGCGTCATTATTGCCAGGGGAGTTGGTTGTGGCCACGTCGGCCGGTGCATAGGTTGCCATTTGGCGGCTGCGGCATAAGTCATAGCAGGGCGACGCCATTCTTCACGTCGGGTGCGATTGGTGGGGCAGACAGGAGCTATTGCCTGATATACCTCTTCCTCAGTGGCGTCGGCTCCCTCGTCACTTACAGGGCTTACTTCCATGGCTATGATCTGATGCTCGCTTGGTCTAATAGTCCCGGCTGCCATAAACTGTTGTAATTCTTCTCTCACAATTTGTCGTAGAGAAGCGAAGTCATGCTGACCTTCCACAACGGCCATAGGGACTACATTGGGGAGTCTGTCATAATTCTTTCGTCCAACCCTTCTTTGTTGCATCTCTTCAATACGCTAGCACCACTTAATGAACTCATCTGTCGTAGCGACATCTTTTATCAGTACGACTTGGTACATGTATTCTGCTATATCCTTCATCAGATGCGTGATTTCATATATATTTCATCGTATTCGGATTCACTATGTTACACAGGACCAAAACATTCTGTATGTACGACTGTGTCGGCTCACCATGTCGTTGGGTCCGGTTCTTCAGTTGTTCTTCCGCCGAGCGAATTTGTCGCTGGCAGTCTCCAAACGTCTTCTTAAGTTCCTCTTGGAACGTCTCCCAGTCGTTCAACTTGTCTTCGTTGTTCTCAAACCATTGCTGGGCTGTTCCATCCAGGTAGAAGTAAACGTTGGCTAAGCACATTGTATGATCCCACCTGTTGTACTTGGCGACTCGGTCGAACCCTTTTAGCCATTTGTTGGGGTCCTGGCCAGCGTCTCCAGAGAACACCAACAGGTGTCTGATGTGCAGCTGGCTTACCGCTGGTTTCGTGTCCATGGTTCTTCTGATGATTCGGTCATTCGGTAGGATGTACTCAGTATATCCCTTGTATACCGGTTCCAGTCCGTGTAAGCGACGGCTTTTACGTTGCCTAATTGGAGCCACGGTGATGCAGCAGTTGAACAGGCTACCCGACACCTCCACCAAACAATGTCGCATTGCAATGGAAGCAGGCTTGACTTTGAAGGCAACTGAACACAGTACTTATACTGAAAGCACTTTTTTTCGAAACTTAACATACACGCAGCACTGATTGCCTCTCAGGCAGAGTGCTCTGCTATTTATACACAGACAGAATTTACCACAAATTAGAAGAAAAGTTAACATAAGAAACAAGTAGAATTTACAAGTGAACATAAGAAAGATGTAGAACATTCTGGAATTGTTAATTACAAAGAAATAAGATTTTGCCAGTGGGCAGGATTGAACCGGCGACCTTCAGCATCACAGTCTGTAATGCTATTCCCTGCACCACACCGGCAGTTGGTGTATGTGGTGTCTCACTGCAATACTGAGAAAGATATGCTGACATGCATCCTACCAGACATGGATGAGAGAGCGAATTATATTTAGACCTTCTTCACATTTGGTAACACTAATATGTGGAGCCCGGATCATCTTAGAATCTAGAATCATACCCAGAAAACGGCTTGAGATTGGGTCTTGAAGGTGTATTTCCCCAACATTATTTGATCTTCTGACTTATTATCAACCGATTTTGAAAATGGAACAATCACTGATTTTTCTGCCGAAATCTGGAGGCCATTAGAATACATCTAATTATCTATATAAGTAATATTTCTAAATAAATTCGTTTTGGCTTGAGAATAAGAGGATGCTGTAGAATAAACACTGACGTCATCTGCATATTCTAAAATTTTGGAAGGAATTTCTATGTAGTTTTCTAAGTCATGAATATATATAATATATAATAAAGGGCTTAATATTGCTCCTTGTGGTAAACCTTGGGTAGCTGGAAGTGGGCCATGCATATTTCCTCTGAATTTAACAAAAATATTTCTTTGAGAAATGGAGGTACAAATATGATATATCAGTCTAGATGGGAAACCAATCTTCTCTAATTTCGTTAGGAGAAGGAGAATATTTATATGGTCATAAGCTCCTTTGTCATCAAGAAATTCTGTAACCGCAAATTGTTTCCCACATAGAGCACATGTTTTATCCATTAATAGCATATACAAATTGTCTGTGGTTCTCTTTCCTTTTCTGAATCCATATTGATTCTTTGGCAATAATTGATATATTTCTAGCCACCATTCTAACCTCTTTTTAATCATGTGCTCTAGAGTTTTAGTGACAAATTTCAATGCAATTGGACGATAGCTCGAATGTAAATTAGGCTCTTTTACTGGTTTTAGTATTGGTAAATTTACTTGAGTCGTCCAAGTCTGTGGAAGTTCCTGAACCATTCAGTAATTATTATATATGTTCAGAGGAAATTCTTTTCATACTTTGTGTTAATTTTCCAACGTTGAGTAATGTATGCAATATATACCTGGACATGTATCTCTTGAAGATTTAATGGCCTCATTAAGTTCATTCATAGTAAAAGGGCATAGTAATGCATTATTAGTTTCTCCATCGTTGGATGGTTGCTGTTGCTGCAACTGTGGTTCAAAAGCTGGACTTTCATTAAATAGTAATGGATGGTCACGATCTATTTCTTCACTGGGTTGTAAATTCAAGTATGGATCTGATGGCGGAAACAGTGTATTAATGAAATCTTCTAGCCACGCAGTAGTTGAGGGGACTGGTAAGAGTAATCCAATATGACGAAAGGCCTAAGTCTTGTATCATATTTGTGTCATACTAAATGATCTATTTAATGAAGAACACAATTTTATCCAATTTTCTTTTTTTGTCTTTTCAAAAAATCTGTTAACTAGAGCTGTAGTCCTTCGGTACTTCCAAATATTCTCCATAGTCTGAAACTGCGAATAATGTTTCAGACATAATTTTCGTTTTGCAATTTCACAAGAACAATCTGGATTCCACCAAGGTGGAGGACAATGCTCTAGAACCACAATCTCTTTTAGATTGAGGGATCTTATTTGAGCTGCTGTTTATATAGAGTCTGTTAATACTTGATAATAATCTGTCTTCGATATAACAGCTTGAAAGTTTTCAATTGAGCGTTTTATTGTCGATCTGTATGTGTGCTAATCAGGTTTTTCAGTTTTCCATTTACTATTAGAAATACGAATTTGTTTGGTGTCCATCTGTATGTTTATAAAAAATTATATTGGAAAGTGATTTAATCCCATATTATGTTTTCACATTCCAGTTAAAAATATCAGTGAAACATGGTTAGCAAAATGTTATATCAATTGCAGACGGTCGATAGATTGGGGAAGAGATCATTGTGGGAGATCCATCATTGATAATTACCATGTTATATTCTTCTATAACATTCATCAAGGCTCTACCATTTTATCCGTCCAATCTCCACCCCAAGCAACATGATGAGAATTTAGGTCTCCACTTCCGATGAAAGGGGGTCTAATTTGTGTAATTATATGTCTCCAGTCACCTTGCACTGTCTTATAATGATGAGCATTATATAGTGAGACTACAGTAAAAGGCTTCTTGGATGCTTGGATTTGCACCTCATTTTTTCTTGAGGAGAGTGGAATAATCTGATGTGAAGTGGTATATTTTAATAAAATAGCAATGCCTCCCATCCCATCTAATCGATCTTTCCTTATGTCTGAGTATTTCTTTATTCTATCTGTATATTGTGCTTTGAATAATGTTTCACATAAAATAACTATATCAGGTTGACTGATATATAAGTTTTCTCTATTTGCGTTTACTGATCTTGCATTCCATAGTAACACTTTTAAAGCTTTCATAAATTAAGATGAAAAATGTTAAAATAAGCCTATTACTAACTGCCTGATATCGTTATCATTCACGTCACTGTTTTGTTTCATATTTTGTTCTCCAGACTGAAGACCACAACATTATCTCATTAATATTTTAATTATTTTGTCGATCATTTCTGCAAAGTTTTGAGAATTTTCCTGGTTAGATGCTTGAGGTGTTGAAAACGTTTGGATACCAGGATGATACAGATTCTGTATAATGAAGGAAACAGAGTGCTGAGAGCGATAGAGCAGATTTTTGTATGAATCCCATGCTTGACCATTACTACGTTTTATTATTCTAGTTTGGTTCCTGATATTGTGTCGAGCATTAATATTATGTTGTAATATCTCCAGTTGTGGAAAATCCTGTTTATTTCCACCTTGAAAATTCGGCATGTTTGGTGCAGAAAGAATAGGGAATGTATGAGGATTTTGTATATCCAGAGTAATGCTGGTCGTTGAAAAAGATATGCTTGGTATAATCAGAGATGGCTGTTGTTTCCCTGTAACTGTTGCATATGTAGGAGAACGAGCTATATTTAGAGCCTCTTTGAACTCTATTGTATGTAAAGATTTCTTGAGCTCTACATCTAATTAAGTACTCTGGGCAAAGACCTATCGGTGGCTATATAGTTTCCCCTACAATGTACACTTAGAACAGTGGGTGAAGAACAGGCCTCCACTATGTGTGACCCACTACATTTGATACATTGCATCTGTGATCTACATTGTTTTCTAATATGACCATATTTAAGACAGTTATAGCACTGATGAACAGATGGCACATATGGTTCAACTTGGCATCTTGTACCATGTATTGATACTGGCTGTGTCAAGGTTTGTGAATCAAAGGTAAGAACACAAGTCTGTAATTTGACTATGTGGTCAGGGCCATGCCTCTTAGTGAATCTGTGCACTCCAATTACAGGGAAAACAGATTTAATGACCTCCAAAATCTCCGTTTCATTAAGAGCTGTGTCTACATTTTTATTAAGCCCATTTTATGCACTACAAAGAAAGGAATGTATGTTTCTATATTTTTGTTTTTGAGTACCACATTATTCACTAAAAAGTTGGCCTTATCGTATGAATTCAGTTCTACTTTAACTTTATTTTTACCAACCGTAGATATATTGATAATAGAATCTTTGATTTCCAGCAAGGAGAGATGTTGAAGCTTACCCAAAGCCATTGGATGCAAACGACCTATGTTTTTGTCATGGCTTTCCATATACACCACAAATGGCCCAGTATCTGTAGATTTGTAAAAATTAGGAGCTGTATGAAACCGGGTAGAGCTGTCCTGACATGAGTCAGCGACATTTAGTTGTGTAGAATAACCTGTATGAATCGATATTTGTTGAGTCTCACTTGGAGTTCTATTCTTACCATCAAGAACGACGGGAATTATCTGTGACTGTAAATGTATTACTCATGTTCTGACTGACCTGATTCCTATATTTCCCACCTGAGAAGCTGGGAGGGTTTTGTACTGCAGGAAGCTTCTTCTCTCTTCCTTCCATCTCCATCAGGTGTCTTGTATCTTCTTTTTTCTTATCCTGAGTTGAACTTGAATTTACTGCTGAGTTAAATGATTCATATGCCGTTCATTTATCTGGAAATGCATTCGTCGTTGCAGCTTATCTTTTCCGAGAAGACATTACTTCTTGCGCCTCCATACTAAGATCTTCGTCTGGTAAGGCCTGAACTGCATTGTTAATATGTGCCAGAGTTTTTAGGTTTCCTGAGGGATGATATTGACCTCCCCCACTATAATCTCCGCTAACCACAGCGAATATTCACTTTTTAAAATGTGCTAGGGAAGATATTAATTTATTTCCCTTTTCTTAACAACGAAAATACAAACGAGCACAAACTTATTGGTTCCTGACCAAAGATGTGCAATTGGTTTTGTTCCCATGTAAACGCAACTGTTTTTGAAATGTTCTTTGCTTGTCAGATTATGTTTTCTTGTTAAGAATGTTAGGCTCACATGGACAAAGTGACATTTTATGTAATGAAAGGGAAGTATAAATATTAGAATGAGCAATGAATCTAAGTATTTAAGTAAAGAAAAGAACAATTGTCCTGACAGTCTGCAGAACTGAACTGACAGGAACTGAATCGGCTGTTTTTTAGCCACCATATTGAGTGGGCCAGGAAATCCTCTTCAGGCTGTAGCATGTAATCATGACAACAGAAAACGGTTTACAAGATTCGGTTTTCGTCTTCTGGATGACATGTGTTGCACATAAATGTAGTTGATGTCTAATATCACATACTAGAGTGCACACAGGATAAATTGGCTGGTAGATGCGCAGACCGCTGGGAAAGTGTGGGGAGAGCGGTAATGGTGGGGGTAGCGGCCAAAGTGGTGAGGGGAAGTGAAGTGCTGCCGCTCCAAACTGAAGCCTACACTCCTCTACCTGCCGGAGTTTTATAAAATCTCTCTTCTGTACCTAACCATGCCATACCTTTTCTAACTACTTAATTCAATGTTATTAAATGTCATTATTTTTATCATTTTATTATTATTTCCTATCTCCCTTCAAAATATATGTTTCTTCAAGCATTAGTTATGTAACATTTGCGATACATGGTATGGATTGATTTGTTAGTATTACTGGTGTGTAATCGAGAATTATGGTGTTTCTTTTTAACTTGCAAATAGAAAAAAAATTCATTACACTCATCTGAATAGAGCTTAAACAATCAGCCAGCAAAAATACTAAGTCAAACACCCAAAACACAAAACGTGTTAATAAAACCGATGGTATTTCAGTCACTGCATTATAGAACGAGTTTATATTTAAAAGGAATGCTGACTTTCTCCTGTTCTGTATATGCAGACCTACTAGTCCTTCTCATTTATCTGTGTGTACTATAAGCAGACGTTTTCTATTTGAAAGTGACCTATTTACTCCATTACTTAATCCATCTGTCCACTAATTGGGCGTAGTATGCGAATTGTAATTGTATGTTTCATCGACATGTATGAGAAGCCAACACACTTCACGGTACTATTTTATTTAAGTAATCAACATATTTACTATGTATTTCTAAACATTCCAAAGCACCTTTCTGTAACCTGTTTTATTGCGCCAGTTGGTAAATATTAAGTGTGTTAATTGCACGAAAAACATAGCATGCTAATATTACATTGAAATTTAAAAAAATGAATGTACCTCAAGCCTAAATTTTGAAGTAGGCACCGCAATGATGAAATACTTCTCTTGAAAGACGTATTTTCCCTTATTAAGGCCTATTCCCACTGTCCATCATGTCAATGTCACGTCTTGGTCACATCAAGTTGTATTCACACTGTCCATCAGTGTCCATCACGGCAATTCACCCATCTCAATACGCGATGTTGAAAGTGAGGTTACGAGTGGCGACCTGTTATGTAGAAAGTCATAGTTTAACATAGAACAACAATAAATGAGAAGCGCAACTCCCGTGTTAAAAAATGGAAACACCGAACGACAGCAGCGCCCCAAGTGATATGGAAATGAACTAAGAACAATCACATTGCGGTTGCGTCCTCTGCACTAATAAGTAGTCATTTAATTTTACTAATACCAATTTTCTGAACTTGCTAAGTACTTACTGGAAATGTTTTAGCTCCATCTTTGCAAATACAATGAAATGCTTGTGTTTTCTTTTTACCAGATGCATTCAAGCTGCAAACAGTATATTATTGCATCTTCCTTGATACACTCGGAGACCAATTAAAACAATTTTATTGTGTTATAAGCATACTTAAAGTCAATATTGTTTCTTAACATGACTCAATTGTTCTACCTGTTACCTATCTTTAATGTTTAACATTTGTCACAAAGTGTCAAAATTTTCGAATGAATTGTCGTCTTAGGCCTACTATATCTTGACGTCAGTACCAATTATACAAACAGCTAGTTATATGTGACAACCACCTGGTGCACCATTTTCCCAATGTATCTTCACACTAGTAACTATGAAACAGCTTTGGACATGCCTATAGCAGTATTACTGTTGAAAAAAGGTGCCCTCCCTCTCGCCACAAAGTTTGGATTCCTAGTTTATTACCTAATAAATATGGTTTTGTCATTTAATATTGAAATTAAATATCTTTTATTTCACGTTTTGTAAATTGTGTATAAAGCACGCCCCCGGCTGGCCACAAGTACTAATTTTTCACTCCTCAGAAATTTTAATGACGCAGTTTACATCATGACACCCCCTCCCACCCTCTCATGGCCACTGCTGCTGTTGAAATAATTTTTATACTAATGGTTAGAATTATTATACTGCCACCAAAAACATGGTATCCTCTTTTCCATAGCTTACTGAACAGTTGGTGAAGCATGTAGGCTTGTCATCTAAAATTTGACATTTATATATCAGAGAACTAGACTATATTAGAAAAAAAATTTAACCAATGACTTCCTTCAAAATGTTCCTACATATTTTAATATCTGTAACTGATTCAAGACAAAAGCAAATAAATCATCAAATAAACTGAAAGTAAAATAGGAAACATGGATAAAAATAGTAATATGAAAACAGAAAGTAATTACTGTGTTTTTTATTTTGTAACATGAAAAGCAGAAATAATTAATATATTTTATTTAAAGAAATGAAAACTAAAATTAATTTATACTTTGGTATTTCTTCAACACAAAAAAATTGACGGTTCAAACAGCCTTAAACTTTTTATTCAGTTTCTCCTTTGAATTTCTGTAATTAGGCCTACAGGTGGTGTTATTCCAAACTCTGACATACTTGTAAATCAAAAGTGGTACACATTTCCTCAATATATACTGTGCAGAAAAGTGTGTTTCACAAAATGTTATTCCCTCAGGAAATATAAACAGTGAAAAGATTTTATCTTCCAATTTGTCCTGGTGACCATATTTATCTAAAAATGCATACAACTGACTTTGAACATTTGCTAAAAAGGACATTAGTTTGTCACTTACATATATTAATTGTGGAGGTATCAAATTCCTTGGAACTTGTATATGTGTGATCCTCTGTGGGTGTTGCTGAAAACAGAGTTGTTTTACAGTCACCACAGTTGGGGTCAGAAGTTACACCTACATTTTTCATAATGTAACCATCTGCATATGCCAGTGCCTGTCTGTCATTCCTGACATTGGCCTCCTCAACGCCACTGTCACCACCACCACACGCACTATCTGCAAGGACACTGTATAAAGCATTTTCATTAACTGTGCAGTGGTCAGCTGTGGAGTCAATAAAGCTATCGTTATGACCTCCCATAAATTGCCTTAAATTGCTCAATGGTGAACATCTATCATCCTCATAGTCACCTAGTGACTTTACAGGTAGGGACATGTTATTGATTATAACCGTTTTCATTGCTGCTTTGAACTGAAAACAGGTTGGGTTCGTGTTTGCAACACTATGCTGCCTCACACAAAAATGGGTCTTGATTGAAAGCCCTCATGCTTAAAAATTTGAAACCAATTTTCTTTACTCTATTCCAAATGAACATTAGTGATCTTACTGTAGTTTGCCAACCACTTATGAAATTGAACTTTTTGTTTTATCTCTGCCTGTTCCTAGCTCCAGCACCTTCCAATCATTAATTTCTTTTAATACACTGTACCACATTTCAACATGTGGTGACTCTGCAGACAGGGCACACTTGTAAGATTTTCCATCTTGTGGATAGTAATGGGAGCTGTTTAATTAATCAAACAAGCAGTCTATGTTTTCAACAAATTCTGCAGTGTATATTGCTTCTGCAGGTAAAATATTAAATGCTACATAGGTTTCAATCACTGCAGCAACTGAATGACTGAGCTGGGCTGCAGCTACCTTAACTTTCATTTTAGTAAAAGTATCCTTAAAATCAAAATGATTCCTATGCAACTTTGGCATCTTAAACATCTTCTGTTGATCCTCTAAGGCAATCCCTGCAAATAAATTCAAAACTGGCCTCTTTTTTAAACCCAAATTGTATTTTATTTCCTAGAAGAGCATTTCTAGTTTCTTTAACAGGTGGGGAACATCATAAACCACTGCAACAGGTTCACCACTGACTAAAACTGAAACGGACTGGTTTCAGAAGAAATGTCACTGCAAAGTTCTTTCATTGCTTTTTGGTTGCTTGCACCCTTGTAACAAACTGTACAAACTATCTTCAGCCCTATTTCTTGCAATTGCCCTATAACATAGACAATGAGAACTTTTAAAGTTGTACAGGTACTTGAAACTGAATTCTGAGTGAAGTAATATGCAACAACCTGCTTCCAAGTTTTATATATACCTCTGACCATAAATACTAATGCATGATTTGCATATAAATTTGACCTTCCTAAGTGTCCTAAATCCTGAAACCCTGAAATTTCTTGCTTGCATCATAATACAATCCTCTTTCCAAAGACATTTCATCAAACAACAAAGCGCAATATTTGTCACTGTTAGATAGTGAATCAACTTTTAATACGTTCAACACAGCAGGATTCAATCCTGGCTCAAAAGGTGCAGCAATAACAGAGATTTCAGTTGCCTCACAGACAGAAGGGAAAATGAACTGACAAATATTTGTATAGCCGAGGGCTTCGCTTATATAAGGTCAGAGCAAATACCTTATCCTCAACTGTCCATCGCCTTGCATTTGCTGGTTGATGAGCATTTCTTAATTGGCTGTTTATGAAATCTCTCACTACAGAATTTAAATTGTTTTCTATGAAACAGAAAATATTGTTGTCATATAAATCTTTGAGTGTTTTAGTACACGTTTCTGATGGTGTAGTCTCGCTTTAAGTTTTGCTAGCCTAACTACAGTATTCCTATGAATCTTGTACATTTTGGATTTTATTGGACTTAAGTCTGCTTTCGAAAGCCCCATACCCAAAACACCACTTTCCTCATTAAAAGATGTTTCAGAGAAGAATGAGGACTCACCATCTGTGGATTAGCTTTGAGAGGGAACGAAAACTGTATGTGTATCACTCAAAGTACTATTGTGTGCACCACAACTAGTGCTGGGTAATCCAATAGTAGCATTAGTTTCGCTTCTCGTATTAGCAGACTGTATGTAATTAACTTCTGACATGGCACAGCTAGTGCTTCGTAAATCACTAACACCAGATACACCTGATCTACTACTAGTATCAGTAGCTATACAAGGAGCAGTTGACAGAAGTTTTGGAAACACACTCCTGTTTAGCCTATGCCTAGTTGCATTCATAAAATCTTTTTCGCAGAAATGGTCCTCACAAACAAGAAAACTAGCACAGTCCACATCAGGTGACAGCTCACAAACACTTTTCCACTTCTGAAGTAACGCTTGAGGTTGGCTGGGAAACCTGTAGAAATACTTGTTGTTAACTTTCTTGGATGAACAAACGCAGTATCCAGATGAACAACCAGGAAACTTGCAGAAGAATTTCAACGTCAATTTCTTGAGTTGAATATCCTAAGAAAAATACAAATCGTGATTCACTAGAATAGCTTTTAAAGAAACATGAAATAAGTAACGGAAATCACACAGCTTGATTTGATACTACTATAAAAGACATTTAATGCATCTTTAATTAAAATATTGTCAGTTAAATATCATACATTTGTATTAATTGTGGACATTTTAGCAGGAATTCTCTTCCATTCCAAGGTAAAGGCTTTGAAATATAGTACAAAATCTTATTGTGATGAAGATATTAAAGACTGCTATTCAGAAATCAGAACGCCACAATGGAACAAGCCGCCTGTGTAACCGCCCAGCTCTCATTGGACAGTTGTAAGCCAATTACATCGCTTCCAGATCACTCTAGCGCCCCTAGTGATATGGAAATGAACTACCCAAAATGTTTCCAGTTTCTATATATAGCTTTCACCCCCATTTAGTTAAATACTAATTGAGGGAACAACAACGCTAAATGTTATTGATGGCTATAGAAAACTTTACAGTGTATGTTTTTGGCCAACTTACTGGAAACTGAAACAACATTTCAAAACATCGACATCTATTGTCAAGCGAAAAAATAAACATGTGAAAACATCAAACAATACTTATAAGAGCATAAATAGCGCCTGTTTACTTTATCCATGTTGTAATTTTATAGAGATTTTCCTGTTTGCTATCATATATTAGTAAATGTATACATATATAAACACATATATATTATTTTTTTAATATTTATACTGACACACACACACTGATTCAGGCTTTTACTTCTTTATAGTAACGTTTTATTGTTTTACACTATCAACTCTTTTTATTGTATTACTCTTAGAAACCACTTGCTTAGGAAAGTCAAAACACCATGTATATATATATATATATATATATATATATATATATATATATATATATATATAATGTAATTTTACATATCACAACACACCTCCTTAAAATTACAATGGTTCTTTTTTTTACACATTACTCTTCCTTGCACTCCAAAATCTTGTCTCTGAACTTCTCAAACTCCATTCTTGCCACGAGTTTGGTCAGGAGATCAGCCACTTGTTCTTCAGTAGGGCAGTAAGATATTTCAAACATACCATCATGATACATTTAAGAAATAAAATGGTATCTAACATCAATGTGTTGCTGAGTTGACCTGACTTGACTAATTCTATGGTGCTCTGATTGTCCACCAATAAAATTATTTTCACGTTTCTTCCTGTCAGTTCATTGAGTAGACTTTTTAAATACTTAAGTTCTTTGCAGCACTCTGCTGCTGATATATATTCAGCTTCAGTTGTGGAGAGTGCTACAATACTCTGTTTCCTTGAGTTCCAGGCTATTGGTGCATTATTGTATAGTATCACATAGCCAGTTGTGCTTTTCCTCGTCTTCAAATCTCCTGCGAAGTCAGTATTGCAGTATGCTTTGAGGATCACTTCTTGCTGTGATTCTTCTTGGTCATATTCGTGGTTGTGCTTGAAAAATATCCCTGCTTTCTTTGTTCCATTTAGGACCTCAGGGTTCTTTTTTATGTTTTTGACATCAGCCTTGCTAGGATTTTCTACGTGTCTACTTTCATAATTTACACTGAAAGATAGATCTGGTCTTGTTTTCTTGGATAAGTACAGCAAACTTCCAACTGCTTGGCTATAAGGAAAATTCTCATCATCCTCAGAATTGCAAATCTCATTACTCTCAGCAATAGGTGTTGTCATTTCCTTGCTGTCTATCGTATCATACTTTTTCAGCACTTTGATAGCATAGTTTTCCTGGTGCAGGAATAGACCATCTTTGCTTCTTTCAATTTCTATACCCAAATATGTGTTTGGATTTGCTATGACTGTCATATCAAATTCTCTCTCTAAATTTTCAAGCAGTATATTTATTCTGTTTTCGTTATTTACCATGAGGATTCCATCATCCACATGAATAGCAAGAAATAATTCTCCGGTTTCATCTTTGAAAATGCATTGATCTGTCTTCAGCTGCTGCATTCCTTGTTGTCTTAGGAAATGCGTTAATCTCTTATTCCATTTTAAAGGGGCTTGTTTCAATCCATATAAGGATTTCATCAGAATGCAAATTTCGCCTTTATCTTTGTATCCTTCTGGAATCTTCATATACACTGGTTCATCAAGTTCTCCATACAGAAAGGCAGTTTTTACATCAAAAGTCTTTATAATATAGTTTCTCTCAGCTGCTATCGCAAGAATCAATCTAAGGGAATTTGTATCCACCACTGGACTAAAAATTTCTTTGAAATCTATTTCTTGTGAGTGTTGACAACCTCTTGCAACAAGTCTTGCTTTATAGCGACTATCTTCTTTAAGTTTCATTACCCATTTACTGGTTATGATGTTTTTTTTTTCCTTCTGCATCTTCTTTCTTGATTTTTGTCCATGTATTATTCTTTTGCAGGCTTCTCTTCTCCTCTTCTATAGCTGCTTGCCATTTTAGTTTGTCTTCACTTTTCATACACTCTTGATATGTTAAGAGAGCTTCTGTATCTGATTCATTGAGTTCATAATCAACAAATCTTGATGGTTTCTTCAGATGGTTTCTGTTCCTCAGTTCGTATCCATCATGCCGATTTTCTTCATTTTGTTCATTGTTTTCTTCTTCGTCCTCATTATTTTCAGGTTTATTTTCTTCTTCTACTTGCTCATTATTTTCTGGGTTATTCTCATCTCTATAATTGTCTAAGTTATTTTCTTCTTGCTCCTCATCTTCCCATGCCAATAAACTCCTCTGTCTTCTTTCCTGTTCAGGGAATTTATTTGTGAATGTCACATCTCTTGAAATTCTTACGTTTTTAGTTACTGGATTCATTATTCTGTAACCATTTCTAGCATATCCCACGAAAATTCCTTTTTGTCATCTAATTTCTTGAGTTTTCCAAGTTGTTTACTGTACACTTCAGTTCCAAAGATGAGTAAATTTGAAATGTCTGGTTTTCTTCCATACCAGATTTCAGCAGGAGTGGTTTTTACTGCATGAGTTGGGCTTCTGTTTGTCAAATATGCTGCTGTCTCAACACAGTATCCCCACATATCATTACTGCATTTTGCTGCTTTCAACATAGCTCTTGTTTTGTTCATAAGGGTGAGATGTACTCTTTCAGCTTTGCCATTTCGTTGTGGAGTATGGGGAAGGGTGTAATCCAACACAATTCCTTTTTCTTTACACCAGTCTTTGAACACATTACTTCTAAACTCACCACCTCTGTCACACCTTATTTCTTACACTTTTGAGTTAAACCTAGCTTCCACTTCGTTAACATACTCTTTCATATATTCAACCGCTTCATCCTTTGTTCTGAGTAGATACATAGTCAGAAAGTTTGAATAATCATCTAGACAAGTCATGACATAATTTTCACCATTTACAGATTCTGGAGATATTTTTCCACAAAGATCTGTGTGCATTCTTTGTATTATTCTAGTTGCTCGTTGTCTTTCTGTATTGAAGGGGTTTCTTGTTTTCTTGGGTAACTGACAAGATTCACATATATTTGTCACATCAGTCTTCTTCAAAATGTCATGTACACCATGACACAAATCACAAATTTTTTTTCATATCAGAAAAATTAAGATGTCCTAGTTTTTCATGCCATATTTTAATGTCATCTTCTTGTTTCTCTGTCAACAGAGCTTGTTCTTTCTCTTGCTTCATGTCAATTAAGTACAGACCATTCTCATCTTTATATCCTTCCAAAAGAACATGAGAATCTTTCATTACTTGCACCTTTTTATCATCAAAAATAACTATTGCACCTATGACCCCGTAGTTCAGTCCCATAAGCTTAACAAACATTTGAACATTTTTGACAAATTTACAGTGACACAGAAATTTCTTGCTACTGAGTAAATTTTACTTACAGTGTGACGGCGTAACGTGCTCATGTTGGCAATGAAATGTTTGGTATATGAGAAGGATTAACTTACTGGCCAGACATGATCACATACAAGAACCTGTCAACAACAGAGGATGAACAGCATCGATTATTATTAATCTGAGAGGAGAGCTTATAATATTAATATTTTGGTTGATGTAACACATGAGGCCATTAATCTTCTTCTTACAACCAGGCCGAATTTCTCCGTTGAGTACCTCTGCCATTCTCTTGTATCTTTCGAGTCTTCTTAATCTGTTCTGCGAGGCACTAGATATGATCATATTTTTTTAACAAAAACAGATATATGTCAAAGTTCCCTATTATACTATCAAATTTTTATATTGTACATATATGGTGAAAATTTTTGACAAAGAAATATGACCGTGTAATACTCGTCCCTGCGCATTGTCCACTGTATCCTGTGTGAACTCTATAGGTATGGTGACACTAGCCACTAAACCGCCGCCAAAGCATGTGGCATTATGGCTTATATGGAAGTGGTGCTGTCACAGCCATTTCCACTCGCTCCTGTCAGAATCCTGGTTGCATGGCTGCCAACATGGGGTCAGCTAAGATTTTTCGAACAGACATTGGTGTTGTTATTTAGATTATTGTTTTAGAATTGGTATAAAACTACAATAAGATGGAAATAAATTGTAAATGTTGTTGTTTGGAAATGTATTTTGCATCTAAACAACACTCATATATTAAAGACAGGTACAAACCAAGTAGCACATGTAAACAAACCTCTATAACTGAACCAATAATGAATAATAAAAAAAAGTAAATTTTGATTGTGATCTGCTTATCAAGGTCTACAACAAAGTCTAATATCAACATTACAAACGCACTACTTGATCAAATAATACAATAAGTGTCACTGTGATATTTGACACTTGACCATTACCTTTCATCCTTTCAAACTTGATATCTTTTTATCAAAACAAGTTCAGTGTACTGACATAATGTTCTGGATGCTATTTACAGTGTAATGGACGATTATTTGAAACCTCATATAGTTACCTACATTTGCCCACAGTTAAATTTCGCTGGCCGCGATGGCCGAGGTGACTGAGGCGTTACAGTCACGGTCAGCACGGCCACTACGGTCGGGGGTTCGAATCCCCTCTCGGGCATGGATATTTGTGCCGTCCCAGTTCGTAAGTTGTTCATAAGTAGTTTGTAAGTTTAGGGACTGATGACCCCGTAGTTAAGTCCCATAAGCTGTACATTTGAGTTAAATACGACTAATTTTTAATTTATATCGATTTTTGAGATTTTGCTTTGTTCAACTACACTGACAGTTACTGTAATACAGTTCATTCCCTTAATTAACTGATACGCTCAATCAGAAATTACAACAGAACCTTGTCACTTCCTTTCTAAAATCTATGTAGCAAGTGTTAATGAGAAATGAAAATGTCAATTCCAGAATCTGAATATACTGCCAGCACTACACTTATTTTTCGCATTTGTAGAATTAAATATTATGTTGTGTACCTACAAATGTCCTTTCACTAATCACTCAATAACACCTGTTTAGTCACACACAAATATTAATCATACACTGTATAAGAATATCATAAAATACGCAAATTAACTACAGTAAGCTCATGAAAACTTTGTCCTGCATTCCGATGTCTAACTATAACTGTTACCCAACGAGTCACACTTAAAATCACATAGTTTGGAAAGATCTTTAATTTGATGAACAATTAAAATGCACATTGTTTGTAAAACATAGGCATAAATACACGAAAACACCAAACTCGGCAATAGCCTTCAAATAAACATGGCGGCGGTTTGTTTTGTTTCTGTGAAAGGGCGCCACAAAGTTCAAATGACCTGAAATTTGTCGAGTGGCGACAGTTGAGTGGCACCATCCAAATTTTTTCAATTGACAGTAGCATATTCCGGGGCATGAGTCGAATGGCGTCTTTTTGTAGCCAGTAAGTTCGTTTGAGTGGCCCAAACGCTGATAGTTCCTGATAATTACTGACGATTTGGAAGGCCTCCACTGCGCATGCGCGCTTTTTGACAGTTTCCAAATCCGAAGCCAACTCATACGCTTATTTCACCTGTTTCGCAGTTTGGCCACCCATAGCGCTAGTTGGCAACTTTGCCATCTACCGATGTTGACAGTGAGGTTATGACTGGCGATATGTTATAAACTATTTGAACTTGTGTGTAGGATGTATGAGACAGGCGAAATACCCTCAGACTTTAAGAAAAATGTAATAATCCCCATTCCAAAGAAATCAGGCACAGACAGGTGCGAAAATTACAGTACAATCAGTTTGATAAGTCATAGTTGCAAAATTTTAACACGAATTATCTACAGGAGAATGGAAAAGCTGGTAGAAGCTGACCTTGGGGAAGATCAGTTTGGATTCAGGAGGAACGTAGGAACCCGGGAGGCAATATTCACTTTACGTCTTATCTTAGAAGATAGTTTAAGGAATGGCAGACCTACATTTTTAGCTTTTGTAGATTTGGAGAAAGCTTTTGACAATGTTGACTGGAATACACTCTTTCAAATTCTGAAGTCAGCAGGGGTAAAATACAGGGAAAGGAGAGTTATTTACAACTTGTACAAAAGCCAGACCGCAGTTATTAGACTCGAAGGGCATGAAAGGGAAGCGTCAGTTGGGAAGGGAGTAAGATAGGGTTGTGGCCTTTCTCTAATGCTATTCAATTTGTACATCGAGCAGGGAAGGAAAGCAAGGAAAAATTTGGAATAGGGATTAAAGTCCAGGGGGAAGAAATAAAAACATTGCGTTTTGCTGATGACATTGTAATTCTGTCAGAGACAGCAAAGGACCTGGAAGAGCACTTGAATGGAATGGACGCTGTGTTGAAGAGAGCGTATAAAATCAACATTAACAAGAGCAAAACAAAAATAATGGAATGTGGTCTTAGAAAATCAGGCAATGCTGAAGGAATTAGATTAGGTAATGAAACAATGAAGGTGGTAGATGAGTTTTGTTACTTGGGTAGTAAAATAACATGCGATGATCGCAGTACAGAGGATATAAAATGCAGAATGGCAATGGGAAGAAAATCATTTTTGAAAAAGAGAAACTTGCTAACATCGAATATCAATTTCAGTATAAGGAAATCTTTTCTGAAGGCATTTGTGTGGAGTGTTGCCTTGTACGGGAGTGAAACATGGACGATAAGCAGTGCGGACAGGAAGAGGATAGAGGCTTTTGAAATGTGGTGCTACAGAAGAATGCTGAAGATTAGGTGGGTAGATCGCATAACTAATGAATTGGTACTGAACAGAATTGGTGAGAAAAGGAATTTTTGGCATACCCTGACTAAAAGAAGGGATCGCTTGATAGGACACATTCTTAGACATCGAGGAATCGTAAATTTAGCATTGGAGGGAAGTGTGTGGGGAAAAAATCGCAGAGGGAGACCAAGAGACGCGTACAGTAAGCAGATTCAAGTGGATGTGGGTTGTCGTTCTTATGAGGAGATGAAAGGCTTGCTCAGGATAGAGTAGGGTGGAGAGCTGCATCAAACCAGTCTCTGGACTTACATCAACATTTTATGTATTTCTCAATTGAGAAAACTATTTAAGTCGTCATGAAACATTTGCAAATTACCGTTAAACCAAAGTATAACAATAAAGATTAACAAGACACATTTGCCTGCAAACCGTGTATCTGTCGAGTATAAAATGGAAATCGCGTGACGAAACTAGGTTAACTTGCAAGTCGCGATGTTACCAGACGACCGTTCCATCAAAACATTCTTCTTGAGAAAGCTCACGTTGACGTGGGGTGACGGACAGTGTGGATTCCGCCATTAGCAATACATTGTGGAATACATTCTGATCATAAACTTCGACAAAACGCAAAATATAGGTAAACATGTCCCCCCATTTATAAATAATGTAGCCAATTTAACCTGACAAAACCTCATACAAAAATGAGGTAAATTAGGATAGTTGTGTGTGAAAGGAATATTTGGTAACATACAACTTCATATGCATTTTGTCCCATTATTACGAGTAACAATGAAAAATAAAAATGAAACATACAAATTAATATATAAAAATTTGCAGGTGCTGTGCAAGAATTATCATCATACATGATTTTCCCAGAAGTTACACAATTAGTGTAGAAACGCCCACATTGGCACTAATAGATTTCTATAATATATAACCACAAGGAGAAACACGGAACAGTAATTGTGAGAAGCTATAGTGGCACATGGAAAGCTAGACGTCGGTTATAAAAATCTATCACTGCTAATGCCTGTTGTGAACTATATTATTCTTGAATGCAAAATTAGGCTTCCGCGGTTGTTGTCACTATCAATAAAATTCTTCTGGGTATGAAACTGCGTCGTCATTTTATAAATTCCACCGACGTTTCGGCCGCTGTTGCAGGCGGCCTTCATCAGGGTCTGTGTCTGACTGCTGAATATACGATATCTTGGGGTTTATATAGCTGCGGATGAGGGAAAGGAAGGGGGCCACACAGAGACATATGTGAAGGATTCGACCCATTTAGTGGCACTTTTAAAAGAGAAGAATGTATCAGCTACGGATCTGATGGTTAGTTTTGATGTGACATCGTTATTCACCAACGTACCAGTGTCAGACACAATGAACATATTAGAAGAACGCTTAGCACCTGATACCTGTGATCTAGTTCGCCACTGCCTGACGACCACTTACTTCAAGTGGAAAGAAGAATTTTACGAACAAACAGACGGTGTAGCTATGGGCTCCCCACTTTCTCCGATTGCAGCTGACATCTTCATGCAAGCATTTGAAGAAACTGCTCTCCAGTCAGCGCCACTACACCCAGCATGCTGGCTGCGTTACGTTGATGACACTTTCGTCATCTGGCCACATGGGGAAGAGGAGCTAAAGAACTTTCATCAACATCTCAATCAGCAGCACAGCAAAATAAATTTCACGATAGAAGTAGAAAAGAATGGGGTGCTGCCTTTCCTCGACGTCGAAGTCTACCGAAAGTCTGATGGTAAACTCGGCCACAGGGTTTACAGAAAGGCTACCAGCACGGGAAGGTACCTTCACGCCTCCTCCCACCACCACTCCATGCAGAAGAAATCCGCCCTACAAACACTAACAAGGAGGGCCCACAGGATCAGCGATGACGATCACCTACAGGCGGAACTACGACATCTCAGATCCACCTTTGCGGATAATGGCTACGGACTGGGCGAGATACATAAAACAATGTCCAGGAGGAATGAAAGGAATAGAGGGGAGCAAGAGGAAGCACAATGCATCGCCCTATTACCTTACGTGCAGGGCGTCACTGAGCGTGTGGGTAAGGTTCTACGTCGGGCAGGCATCAAGCCAGTCTTCCGCAGCACCAATAAGACCAAGGATGTCCTAGGTTCAACTAAGGACGCAGTAGACAAACTGAGCAATGCCGGCCTGTATGAAATAAGCTGCGAGTGTGGGCTGGTTTATATAGGAGAAACCGGGCGAGCAATCTCCACGAGGCTTTCAGAACATGAAAGATACATACGGCTTGGACAGCACACGAAGTCAGCGGTTTCTGAGCATCACAATCAGTGCGGAAAACAGTTATCTTTCAGCGAGGCCCGCGTGCTGGCGAAACAACCATTCTCAGCGAGGAGGAAAATTAGAGAGGCTATAGAAATAGAGAAGCGTCCCGCCAATATGAACAGGGATGATGGCTACAGGCTGCCGGTGTCTTGGCTGCCAGCAGTCGCAACGCTATGTGACGTCACCGCGCGCGGAAGGACTCGCGCAGACTGCGCCGGAGACCACAGCGGCAGCGAACACGCAGTGCACCGGCCCGCTGCCGTCTGCGCCAGGCGACAAGTCAACAGCGGCACGGCACAACCGCCGTCCGTTCTCTCAGGTCCATTCCGCCAATAGCAACTTCTAATACAGAAGCCAATCGGAAACGTCCATTTTGACCAACAAGGGGGAAGAATGTAACCCCCAATCACATGGAAAACTAGCCTCAAAAACACCAATCATCATTGCCGATTTCGACCAATGGCGTGAAATAATATAACCACCAATAAAGGCAAACCAACGTCCCTCTTCCTTTCCCTCATCCGCAGCTATATAAACCCCAAGATATCGTATATTCAGCAGTCAGACACAGACCCTGATGAAGGCCGCCTGCAACAGCGGCCGAAACGTCGGT
The DNA here is from genome assembly GCA_026315105.1 of Locusta migratoria. NCBI lineage: Eukaryota > Metazoa > Arthropoda > Insecta > Orthoptera > Acrididae > Locusta > Locusta migratoria. The sequence goes on along the minus strand of CM048746.1, from coordinate 360,342,131 downwards.
GGAATTTATAAAATGACGACGCGGTTTCATACCCAGAAGAATTTTGTTGATATATTATTCTTATGTGTCAATCACTTCATTTACAGATGGCACAGAAAATGTCAGTAGGACTATTTTGACTTCTTTTTCAGGCGAATATATCATAATCCAAACTGTAAAAACATACGCATTCATCTTTAAATTCGTATGTCATGAAAATTTCCAAACCTTTCATTTATAGTATGTATAGGTGTAATAAAAAGGGAACGTACTGTATTAGAAGGCCACATAATTTGAAAGAATGTCTTTATAATATACAAAGCTCAGCCTCAATCAAGAGAAAATCGAAGACTTAGAACACAAACCTCTTCGTAAATATGTGGGCTTGTCTTTTGGAGGAGGCTTGTTAACGCATTGGAGTCAATCAGAAAACAGTTTGACGAAAATTCGCTGACTTAAACAAACGGTCGCAAACTATCAGCTCCGCCACTCGAAAACCTGATTGGTCAGTCAGACACAATCGGCTGTGAGTCAGATATCGTCAGAAAGAGTCAAAAGTGCCACTCGAACGCCTCAAACCGTTCCAGACCGTCAGCAGCGCCACTCGAACGAAGCTCTTAAAACGTCCTTCCACCATAGATATTGGTGAAAGATCACAATATGCAAGTCAAAGATGTGTTCAATATATCGATGATGAAGCAGGTCGATGTTTGTTGTGGATTTCCTTCCGGTGGAACTGCATGCGTTTAGTAACACGTTGTGTGGTGCGTGTCTTTTGAGGAAACTTTTAGAAGGTAGAAACTTAGTAAATATTAATTTTCTCTGTGTATTATTGCTGAGCAATTTTGACCAAATCAGTGCCACTGTGTGTTATTTATTTTCATACTATTATTATTTCAGGTGACTGAATATGGCGAAGTCGAAGAATCACACGAATCATAATCAAAGTAAGTAGCCTTTGTATTAAGGAATGTTTTTCCCATATGCGTTTCGCTTGCCTCTTGCAAACGCTGTCGTATTTTTTTTTTACAATTAATGTTCTACTTGAGTTTGATATGGGAATAGCAGCAGCAGAAGTAGTAGTAGTATCAAATAATGAGCTATTGAGGGTAGTTTCGTACATATTCTATTTGAGCGCTACGCGCCCTCATATGCTACAAAAAAAATTCTTGTTTAGCCTGCTGTGGTGTTGCCAACATTTGCAGCGCGTGGGTAACGGACTGCAGTTTAGCCGATGTCTGTATTAGTTTTCTAATGTGTGTCTATGCTACTAAAGATCTGAATCTTCACTGAACACACTATTTGCTGCCCTCTCGTCCTGTCCGGTTTTCTGCAGCTGTGTTGAGATCATGTTCTCAGTAATCGGCCTACAAAATTCATGTAACTGGTAATTTATGATTAAGAAACCTGTCATGGGAATTCAATTTGTAACCTAGTGAAGTACTCATATGAAGCTACTCTAAATAGGTAATCTGGAAAGTAGTAAGAGCCCCTGTTAATGAGCTTGAAAGGGCCCACAATAAAAATACCATTCTGTTGTTATAAGGGTAAAGTTTAATTTTTACCTCATGCAAGTTACTACATGTTGTGTATGGATCCTGTTTATCTGAATTATTAGTATGGAAAAACAGTCTTCACTACTGGTCAATAGGCCTATGTTGACAACAACCTTTAATTTGCTTTGAATTTGTTTCCTTAAGTCCTACTGCAGTCTCACCTATTAACCTAACTTGAACTTTAATGCACTACAGTTCTGTCGCCACAAGCAAGTGGTCAATCAGGTCTATTGATATGTCCTGTGAGCTTTGACTATGACATATCTTAGTTAAAGATGATAGTGTTTCATACATGTCTTCAGCATTTATGTTAGAATGTGGTCAAACCTAACCTACATCTGCAATTACTGTGAATGAAACAAGAAATGATGACTTTCAAAATTTGTCATTGAAAATGTTGAATTTCTTTGCCTTAAAAAAGAAAGTGTTTTATGCTGTCACTTGTAAAGATCAAAATTTTACTTTCCATGATATTGTTGGCAAAGGATATTGAATGCCAGTGGTCACGTGATGTCGTTAACCAGTTGTGTAATGAAGCAAATGATTCGTCTTGTAATCTTCATTGTATGTGGGCAGTTACTTTTATTGAGCTGACAGGGGTACATACGAGAACCCGTTAACAATAGAGGAGTAACAGTTTATTTATTAAATGGCATGGATGTAATACAAAGAAAGGTATTACATGTGGTGGGAGTGGCTGAAGTACAGTTTGAGTCTGCAAGTGGTGTTTCATGTGTAGACATTGGTGATGGTGTCGCAGCCAATCAGGAGTCTCGTTCGTGCAGCCAATAGGAATTAGCTTTATGTAGTCTTTGTGGTTTGTAAACAAATTGGTGTAGTTGATGTAAAGATCTATAGATCAATGTGAAATTTACATTTACATTCTGGAGATGGAGCGTAAGGTAATGGGCTGTATGAATAAAAAAAGAGCATATGCTCCAGAGATGATGATTCTCAGAGCAAACCACAGTAAAACATAACCTTAATAGAAGTTACTCAGCACGAAGTATGCCAGAGAGCTTACTTCAGATATTGGAGAATGTTCTGTTGTGAGAACATTTGTTTTTTTATTCATATGAAACTGGAGAATGTTCTCTGCTGTGAGCAACTTCTCCCACCCTGTTACTCACGCCGAGAACATACTCGGCTGAAGTATATTCTCAGACTACCTTTATTCATGCGAACCTGAGTATGCTCTCTGGAATTAAGTGTATAAAGTGGATGCTCCGTTTTATTCATACTGCTCAATGACAAAAAGTCTCTTGGATATCGTTTCAGGGTCTTTTTCCTGTGAAAGCTGCATTCTGGCATACTATGTTGTCAAAATTTTCACAAGTGGTTTTAATGCGGTGATTGCGGAACTTTTGCATTCCTTTTGTATCAGCATCGGGTGGAATGTTAAAACATGTAGATTCTTCTGAAAGTGAACACTAATTTTAATAAGATTCATTATTTGGAAATTGCAAGGCACTGGAAAAATTTTCAGTGTTTTCCTATGCCTTTACCAGTAGGCCTGCACAGTACTCACTCGGCCAGTATGTGGCTTTGCTCCACAATTTTTTTATCTTGTAGACATTAGTTTTAATATTATTCCATGACATCGAGATAGCCACCTATGGGCACGATTTTGTTTTGTTTAACAATAACTTCAAGGCGAGTTAATTGAAAATCTTCTGAAGAGGGCAATATTATTTTTGCTGAAACCAGGCTCAAGGGTTAACAATTTTGATCGGCTGAAATTTGTTCACAATTTGATAGTCGTAAACTTGAGAGAGAGAAGTATTTCAATTTACGTTGCAAGAAAGTATTAAACCTGAATGGAAAAGTAGTCCAGAAAGGTGATCAGGGAGTGTATAATGTTCCCCATAGTAATTGTCATTTTTAAAATAAAGTAATTTAAACTTAATTTTGCTTTATGTAAATAGCACTTCTAGGTACTTTACCTCAACATATGTTGTCTTAAAGTGCTGATTTATTGACCAGACATATTGAGATATACCATAAACTACATCAATATTTAGCAAATCTTATAAACTTTAATGACCTCATCAGTGAAACTCATTGCAAAATCACTAACAAAAACGCTGCACACAAATACCCGACAAAAATTTTTAAACTGACGCCAAATTTACTACACATGAAACATGGAATGTTATTGACACCCAAACACAACTCCTGATTAGCTTCCTTCAGCTGCATCATTCATTGCTCCTTTCCCAACGTCTGCAAATGAATCACCACTTGAGGACTCATAAACTGCACTTTTACCCTTTTTTTTTGGGGGAGGGGGGGAGGAAAACCACGCACTCCTTTTACACCATTTCTCCACATTATAGTAGGCACAATATTTGCTTAAATGCCACCTACAGGGTGTCTCACAAAAGATGCCTGCCAGGCATCTGCAGATTGCGCAGTACTGCTGCCGGCCGCCGCCCACGGCAGCGCCGGATTCTCGGACTTTTCTTGTGCTGCAGGCGCATACACACAGTCTAAAAAAAACATTGTCATCTGAATAATCTGAGCCTACCTTTATTTACAGTACATGTTCAAAATCATGTCCCTTTACGGAAAGAACGGCTTGACATCTTTTGAACACATTTGCGAACACATGACAAATTTCGGCTGGGGAAATCTGGGAAATGAGTAGTTGAATCCTGTCTTACAACTCTTCGAGTGTATGGGGGATTGCTTGCATACACCTTGTTTTATAACATTCCCCAAAATAAGTCACAGGGATTTAGATCTGGAGAACGAGGCCAGTCAATTATCCTATCATCAAAAACACTTCGTATTGCTGCCATAGAAGCATTGGCAATGTGTGGTCTTGCATTGTCCTGCATGAAATAACCGGACAGCTATTTCTTGGCTGAAAGTTCTTGAAAAAATGGGTGCAGTATATTGTTCCCATACCTGTCAGAATTTGTTTCGTGAAAAGATTTGACTAGTCATTTCAGAGATTTCGGCAGTCGAAATTCGTCGAATGTTCGCAAATGTTTTAAAGATATGTCAGGCCACTCTTTCCATAGAGGGACATCATTTTGAACATCTACTGTAAATAAAGGGGAGCTTAGGTTACTCAGGTGGCAATGTTATTTAGACTTTAACTCAGTGTATGCGTCCGTGGCACAATAGAGTCCAAGAATCGGGCACTGCCGTGGCCGGCGGATGTGGTGGCAGCGGCTGGGAGCCATACCGCACGATCTGCAGATGCCTGGCAGGTGTCTTTCCTGATTCACCCTGTATCATTGTAAAGCAATCATTTGGTTTTGCTTGCGAAGATACTGTTCTTGAATGAGGCTAAAACAGATATAATGTGCTTTATGCCACTGGTGGAGAAGCCAGCAAATCCTTCATTTGGGTCATTCTTTGTGAAAGGATGCTCTGTACCAAGAAATAAAAATGGTTCAAGTTAGAGTAATTTTGAAGTTGTTATATAGCGTGGCGGCGGCCTCCAAAAGATAAATATCAAATCGGTTCCTACTGAAACTATAGATATCAAACGTCATGTGGAGTTTTTAAGAATGTGTCTCGGGTTTTAAAGGATGTGGTTAGGCAAGAACCTAAGAGTACAACTTAAATTGTTGAGAGTGAATAACAAATGTTCAGATTTTTACAAATATGTCATCATTTTAAAGCATGTGACTAAAGATTTTCCAGAACCTAATTTCAGTAATAGGGGTGGCTATTATTGCCTCTTACCATTTGATTCAGATGTAAACATTCCTTGAAGCTCAGTGAATTTGAAATAGACTACAGATCATTCTTGAATACAGTACTGTAATACAGTTACATGTTTCTTTTTAATTTTTCCATGCATATAATTCATGAATTAGAGAGCATTGATTTTTAGTTTGAAATAAAATTAAGTTTTGATAAAGTATTTAGGTGAATTTTTCTTCTGATGCATGAAATCCAGTTCATTCCTTTTATTTAATACTGTTGTGAATTTCTTCAGATTTTGTTTTTTTGAATGTGTTCAATACTGTTTTAGATGGCTCTCAAAACACACATTTCACGCAATATTTATGCAAGATACAGCCAATATTGGCTTATCTTGTGTAAATATTATGTGAAATGTATTTTGACAGCCATCTAAAATAAAGACCTTTTTAGGGTATGTAAATGATCTTGGTTTGCGCAAGGCTGGAGCTGTGGCATGTCATTGGTAAACCATTGGGACTGTGGAAGCCCAGGCATTGAGCATAAATGTCACATGTTTGCAAAAACCCAACAAATCTATTGCTGAACATTGTTTAGACATGGCTCACACTATGTAATATAACAAAATTGAAATTTTGGCAATTACTTCCAGTTATTGGGATTGTTTTATCAAGCAAGTGATTGAAGTAAAACTAGCATATACCTTAATGGATAGGGATGGCAGTTTTTTTCTTAAATTCTGAGTGGAATCCTGATCTCACTGGTCAAAAAAAAAAAAAATGGGAACAAAATTAATCTTTGGTCATATGATGGCACTATTTGCTTGCTTACTTGGTGTGTCTTTCCTGTTTTAAAAACTTTGGAACATTGCTTTGAGAATGCCAGGGCGTGCTTTTGTTGAAATATTGGTGAACATTGTGTGTGTGTGTGTGTGTGTGTGTGTGTGTGTGTGTGTGTGTGTGTGTGTGTGTGTGTGGATTTTTTACCTGGCTGCATACCTGTAAGTTATTTGAATGTCAGTTTTGTTCTGTGCTAAATAATGTACACATTTTGTTTCAAACATTGACCACATTTTTTTTTTATTATTATTGGAAAAATAAGAATTAACACAAAAATGTGTGAAATATACCAAAAAAATCTGCAAATTCTGCACTTCCACAGAAGCTCCTTAATTTAAGGCTAAGTGTCAGTGGCACTGGTTTACCATAAAAAATACATGGCTACCCAGTTACCCCAATTGTTGGGATGACATTAGATAACTCTTGAGCTGAGTAAAAATGACAAGCAAATTTTTAAAATATCTTGAAAAATATCTACATACTTTCTTACAAAGATACACATTAACATAATTTTTGCATGCAGTGATTAATATTTGGGCAAAAAGGATTTTCTTTGTCAGCCCACAGTCCCCCTGCGTGATTGAATCAGGAATTTCTGGACATGAAGATTCCTCTAATGAACTTCTCTTGCTAGGAGGTTAAAGAAGCTACGGTGTTGTTGCTTTAATGTGTTCCAAAAAATCCAATTCTGAAGAACATCATTACAGGGAAGCACATTTAGTCCACTTTTTCTTTTTGGTAGCAATTTTCCTTGTAATTCTCAGATCAGATGTGCTTGTTCACAGTTGCCTTGAAATCTTTGTTTCAGTGCCCTTATCCACAACTGCCTGTGTCCTACATCCCTAGGGAACTAATGTGGAAGAGAATAAGCACCTTTGTTGCCAATTCAAAGACCTATGAGACTGTTAGGTGCAGACAGAAAGTCATTTTCACTGTTATCAGTATTGGGTATAGAAAGTAGAGTTCTTATGCTGCTTTCAAGAAAAGCTGCTATATTAAACTAATAACACTTGCATGTGAATGTAGTGTTGCACTCCTTCACAAAACACTCTGTACCCTGCTCCTATTTGTCATCAAAGTTTAACAATTGACTGTGTGCTACCTTCTGGTTGAATGCCCATTCATTAACTGTCTGTCACAGTTTGTTTTGCCTGTCTGAGTTTCCTGATATCTTAGCAGATGACATGTGGTCTGTAGATCGCATTTTACTGTTATTCACCATAGCAGTATGCTGAAGGAAATTTAACATTTCCTCGTTCGAGTACTTCAGCCATGTTCCTACAGTATTGGGAAATCTGCATAGGGGGTGGCCTTATTCTTACCTGTTGTGTTTACAACATTGACCGACTGTGAAGAGCCTCTTCTGTTTACTTCCTTTGCATAGTCCATGCTTTTAATTATATTCTCCCATGGGTGTTTAATAAGAATGACCTCGGTATTTTTGCGCCCTAAAACACAAAAAAGGCAGCTCTGTATAATCATAATCTCAACAAGATAGCGCCATGTTTTGGCACTAGTCATTTTGTATAACTAGATATTTGTGCCACACAGTCTAGAAGTCCCAACGAACAGACTCAATATCTGTAATTATATATATGCCCCTAACTGGCAATTGACAATTTCTATACAAATGCATAAGTTGACTTGATCCCTTGCAGGAATACAGTATAGGCTTTGAGAAAGTCATGTGAAAGGAGCTGTACCATTGTAGTGTGCTAGAAGTTGCGAAATTGGACAAGACTGGAAGCATGTCTGAACAGCCTAATTGGTTAAGGTGACCCCGGTTTGAAACAGGAAATGCATTTTCAAATCCCAGTCTAGCACTAATTTTCTACTTTGTCCTTGAGGTTATTTTAATTTCCTGCATTGGTGAAGGTGCTAGAATGTTTCAAATTTGTAGGCCTAAACTGCAAGTAGGTCTGTTAGTAAAGCATAGCACTGGAATATTGCAAGTCACAATTTTGTGTGATGGAAATTGCATCAGAAATTATTCAGAGATTGTATAAACAGACAGTTTTATATTTATTTTGTATTTATATATGTGCTTTTTTCCCTTTTCAGATAGGAAAGCACATAGAAATGGCATCAAGAAGCCAAAGAGGTACCGCCATGAATCAACATTGGGTGTAAGTATAGTACTTGCCTTTGCTCTGAGAAATACAGGGTGTGGTTAACATTGTTTTAAATGCTTGTTCACACACAATTAGTTAGTAACATTCTTATGACAGCCTGTGAGATGAATAATAAGTAAATGTTAAAAACTACTTCATAAAAGTAAATATAGGCCCTATAAATAAAAATAAACTACATTAATAGTACCATTCTGGGCTAACTTTGACTTACCATTTTTTTTGTCGGTATTAATGTGTCCATTACTCCAGGAACTATGATGAGTTGCTTTCTGCTTTTATTTGCAAACAGATTGATGAAATTCTCATTTTGAAAGTTAGCATAGCAAATAATGTAAAGAAGAAATACTGTTGGTAAAATAGGTAATATTTATTTAACAAGAAACTAAAATAAGAGGTCTACTTACTTACTTCCTTCCTTAATCACCTGTCGTATTGCATTTAGTGTTCAGGTTGCTATGCATTTTCCTGTGGTGTCTACATCTACAGTGTGCGAGGCACCTGACAAATGTGTACCTCTATCACTCCTTTTTAGTCATGTATGGTTTGCAGGAAAAATACTGCAGTTTTGCTCTAATCTCTCTCATTTTATCTTGAATTGGTCAAGCGAGTGTTCTGTAACTGACTTCCTTCATAGCAGGACTAAATTTCTTAATGATTGTTCCAATAAATCTGTCTTAAAATTAATTTTATGTGGTTGTTCCACTACAAATAATTGCCCCATTATGACTATTCAGATATTTTATGGTAGTAATTTCTTCCAATTATTGTTCTACAGTCACATTCTCGTATGACAAAGGATGTTTTTCATTGGGAAATCCAATTAGGATGTCAATAATGGAGGAGTGATAACTCACCGTAAAGAGGCTCAGAGCTGTTGAAGTGCATGAAGAATGGACTTTCATTAACACAACTTAAATTTTAGGCCATGGCACTCATAAGAAAAAGCACATACATTCACACAATCACTCGGAGACACACACACACACACACACACACACACACACACACACACACACACACACACACACACGGCTGCCCCTGGATATTTTGCTAGATATTCAGCATCATCTGCAAAAAGTGTTGTAGAACTTCAGGTTATGTACAAAGTTACATCTTATTAGATTAATTCCCGCTGCTTTGCATGCATAGATTGTATGGTCTGCAATGGTTGATTCTATTCCTAAATATAAATTTTCATACATTTAACCTTAAAAATGCATACCTAATCAAGTACAGGGAAACTTATCCTTCACTGACACTTCCCAACAGTGGACTCCTCAGTAACGGATATTTTAAAATTCCCCTTCAAACAACATTAGCCCTAATGCTAAAATTATTCCGAATAGTGGACATTCTCAATAACGGACACTGTAATATGCCCACCCCCCAAACAACAATCAAAACTTCCAAATAAAGGACACTGAAAGAATCAGTGCACTCTTGCGTGTTACGTCAGAGTGTCGTCAATTCAAGCGTGTGTTGGTTGAAGTTTTAGCGTGTTTCTTGTCGGTATTGCTTGGTTTCATGGCATTGACATCTACTGGGAATACTTCAAAGTACAGTACCGTACAATATTGCTCCATGCGGTGCAGACATAGTGTTGTCTAAGCCAACAATAAAATTGTGGCACCAAACACTTTCCACCTGTTGTCAGTACATCAGACGAAGTCAAGCGTTTAATAGTAAAAACACTGTTGAGTTCAACGTGCGCTTGGGTCGGACAGGGGAGAGGTACTGGATGTATTGAGTGTTTTCATTCGATAGCTATTACAGCTTGGTTTCAAAAGTCTTGTCTAATGCATCTTGAGTATTTTCTTGTTGTTTGTCTGTGTGTTTTCGATTTGAAGTTTCGTGCTTGCGCTAGGTGCTTTAAAATGTCCAGAGATAAAAGTGGCCAAAAACAAGAAAGAATCATTTGACTGTCGGTAAATATATATATGCTGGTTAGCCTCCGGCGAAAGTTGCTGTGAATTGAACATTGGTAGAGTTTGCTTACTAATTGGAAAAAAAATAGATTATAAATTTAAACATATTGTTCCATGCAAGCGTCAAGCAGTACAATGAAATATCGAAAAACAATGAGAAAACGTTCACATTCTCAGTTAGAAGAGACTTTTTTTTGTGGTGTGAACAAATAAGAGCCAAAGGCCTGCCAGTTTCAGGTTCTCTACTTCGTCAAAAAGTGATGACTTTTTATGAGCTGATTGAAGGAAAGGAGCAACAATTCCTCAGAAATGATGGTTGGCTGGATCGGTTCAAGAAGCGGCATGGCATTTGTACATTTTACGATCATACTTCGTAGTATTGATGCACTTCAGCATGTTTCACGTTTGAAAAAGGGGGACTTTGCTTTATCCGAGATTTTCGTTATCCCAACTGGCCATTGTCCCAATCATTTTGGATAAATGATAGTTTACTGTTCTGTATTTTATTCTTTTCTTAAAAGTGGAAAGTTTTATTTTCCCCATTGGTGTCCGTTATTCAGAAGTTTTTATATTGATACGAATGACCACCTCCTATTGCACCATTGATGGCAGAATCCAAAACATCCCAAAACTTTTCAATTCTAATCTTGGTTCCAAATCCAAATTTTTGTATTTCCAGGATCAAAATAGTCATAGTTGCACCCTTAGAAGATTTTTCCCTTATTACAGCTACTCAATTGTTGAATGTCCAAAACTATTGAAACATGTTTTTAAAATTCCAATCAAAAATATAAATCCAATGTTTTGTATTTCTTGCTTAAAAAATTGCCTTATAGCAATATATTTTCTTAGCGATGGAAATAGCGAAAAATCGCTGATGCCTACAGTGTAAGATAAACAACATATACAAATTTCAAGTTTCTGTCATCTGCAGATTCACTTTTCAGAGCAGTTTTCTGTCGAGAATGGTTCGAGAATGCGAAATTTCTTTCTTACACTTTGGCATCTTTTCTTTGCAGTTTTACTTTTCAAACTGCAATATACACTAATTTTTCTTTATTCATACTCCTTTTGCAGAAAAACTGAAGAATGTGCATCATGTTTCACTGTATATAACCTATTTGTCATTGTAGTGTCGAAAGTCATTGCTGGTCTTCAGTACGACTTTTATATACGCTCATAACTTTAACCACTATAACTTCCATCATCTTATAGCTATTGATACAGAACTGCTATGGTGTACAGTGGGAGAAATCGTTCCTCTCCATTGTGTAGTTTTTGCTGAAGGGCAAAATATTGACACCTACACATAGTATTTTATGTAAATCGGTAACTTTCAACTCCCATATCTTCCACCCTGCTTATCGACCCTCTACCACCATAGTGCACAATGGGAGACTTATACCTACCACATACAAACACTATTCATTTGTGATCTGTAGTTTTGGCTGCAGAGTGAAATATAGGTGCAAATGCCTCATAGAAGACTTTCCTGGTGGGAAAAATATGTATAAAAATAAAGATTGTCTGACTTACTCAAAGCACAGGCTCGCTGATAGACACAAATAAAAACACACACAAACATTCAAGCTTTTGCAATCGTTGATTGCTTCTTCAGGAAAAGAGGAAGGAAGGAGGGAAGAAAGGGAAAGATACAGGTTTTAAGGAAGTGGAAAAGGAGTCATTCCAATCCCAGGAGTGGAAGGACTTATCTTAAGGGGGAAAAAGAAAAGGTAAACAAGTGCACCCGCACACGCAAACACAAAAAAAAGTGTACCTTGTTGTGTTTGCGTGTGTATGTGTGTGGGTGTGCTTGTTTAACCTTTTTTCCCCTCAAGGTAAGTCCTTCCACTCCTGGGATTGGAATGACTCCTTTTCCACTTAAAACCCGTATGCTTCCCTTTATCCTCTCCTTCCTTCCTCTTTTTCTGAAGAAGCGACCAACGGTTACGAAAGCTTGTGTGTGATTTTGTCTGTCGACGAGCCTCTCCTTTGGGTAATCATCCGTTTTCTATTTCTTATATATGTTTATCCCACCAGGAAAGTTTCCTTCTATAATTTTTGTTTCATCAAATATATATATATATATATATATAATATATATATATATATATATATATATATATATATATATATATATATTTGATGAAACAAAAATTATAGAAGGAAACTTTCCTGGTGGGATAAACATATATAAGAAATAGAAAACGGATGAAAATTTTTGTTTATCCCACCGGGAAAGTTTCCCTCTATATATATATATATATATATATATATATATATATATATTATAGAGGGAAACTTTCCCGGTGGGATAAACAAAAATAAAAATAGAAAACAGATGACTTACCAAAAGGACCGGCTCGTCGATAGAAACAAATAAAATAAATAAAATCACACACAAACACACATACAAGCTTTCGCCACCACTGGCAGCTTCTTCAGGAAAAAGAGGAAAAAAGGGGAGGAAAAGGGAAGGATTTGGGTTTTAAGGAAGTGGAAAAGGAGTCATTCCAATCCCAGGAGTGGAAGGACTTACCTTAGGGGAAAAAAAGGAAGGTAAACAAAAACACACACACACCCACACATTTACACAGACGCAAGTACACATAGGCAGACACACTGTAGAACTGTAGAAAGCAAAGAAGTTAGAAGTTAGACAGAGATGCCACTTGAGGCAGAGGCTCTGTCCAGAGAACCAAGGCAAAGATGTTAAGATGGTGGGTGGGAATTCAAATTTAGCGGAGGTTGAGACCAGGTGGGTAACGGGAAGAGAGAATATGTTGAAGGGCTAGTTCCCATCTCCGGAGTTCTGAAGGATTGGTGTCGGTGGGAAGTATCCAGATAACCCGGACGGTGTAACACTGTGCCAAGATGTGCTGGCCGTGCACCAAGGCGTGTTTAGCCACAGGGTGATCCTCATTACCAACAAACACTGTCTGCCTGTGACCATTCATGCGAATGGACAGTTTGTTGCTGGTCATTCCCACATAGAACGCTTCACAGTGCAGGCATGTCAGTTGGTAAATCACGTGGGTGCTGTCACAAGTGGCTCTGCCCTTGATTGTGTATACCCTCCGGGTTATGGGACTGGAGTATGTGGTGGTGGAAGGGTGCATAGGGCAGGTTTATGCACCCACCCACCATCTTTAACATCTTTGCCTCAGTTCTGCGGACAGAGCCCCTGCCTCAAGTGGTACTCTGTCCAACTTCTTTGCTTTTTACAAATGGCTGTCTAGGTGTGTTTGCGTTTGGATATGAGTGTGTGTGTGTGTGTGTATTTGTTTACCTTCCTTTTTTCCCCCCTAAGGTAAGTTCTTCCACGCCTGGGATTGGAATGACTCCTTTTCCACTTCCTTAAAACCCATATCCTTCCTTCTCCTCCCCTTTTTTCCTCTTATCCTGAAGAAGCAACCAACGGTTACGAAAGCTTATATGTGGGATTGTGTGTGATTTTATTTGTGTCTGACGAGCCGGTCCTTTGGGTAAGTCATCTGTTTTCTATTTTATGTAAAACCTCCTTTTTACACTTTTCAGTGGACTGACACAGAGAAGAGGCAGGAAAGTGTAAAATGCAGGAACATTCAAGAAACACAAGAAGTTAAAAATAAATAAATTATTTTTGCTATCTTTATGGTTACATTGTTCAAAATATAAGACTGAGAATTTACATTTGCCTATTTAAAATAACCTGAAGTAGTTAACTGTTTTTGTTTTTTAACAGCAATCAGCTGTACTTGTCTCTCAACAGAATACAATGCATCAAATGCGTTATCATCACCTGATGCACTACCTATATATTGTCTTAAAATATTAATAGCTTCCATTGCTTCTTTACTGGTTGGAACAACTGGTTTTTGGTCATCATCTTCATTGTCCTCTTCACCAGGACAACAATGCTCCTGTGCTTAAATTGTGCTCGACCTTGCTTATCTTTCACATGGACTGCTCAGTTTTTATATTTTTCTTATTTTTTTTTTTTTTCATCGTTTCACACAATTTCTTCCTGTTTTTTTTCGATTGATCTGTGTTCAGTTTTTCAGTTTTCACGGCCTATCCATTGCGCCATCTTATAGCTAAATCTGAGGGGTTGCAATGGTGAGGTTTCCTTATGAGTAGATTCATAATTGATGCACTGTACAGTTTGACTTAAGTAAAATTTTGCACACGGGGATATTCTACAATAGACTTAAACATCAATCTAAAATTTTATTCTGATCTTGATGAAATTTTGCTCACTGTCCGCATAAGATTTTGTACCTTGCATGCCAATGGATATCTTCAGGCTTCAGTGGCCTACCATTTTACAAATCACTATGTAATTTGAGATTTAGATGTAATGTAGATGGGCGGGATAAGAGAAGGGTTGGAGGTGGGGGGGGGGGGGAGATAGGAGAAAAGTGGTGGTCGGTAATGACAGATGGCTTGCTGGATAGAGGGAAGAGGAAATGGGCATAGAGAGAGGAGGGAAGAGCACATAGGCTAACATATTGGAATAAATAAATGCCGTAGCAGTGCCAGTGTCTAAGTTAGCTAATACTGAGAGGGGCCGAAGAAGGTAAGAAATAGGCTTAGAGATAGGGGAGCTGATAGTCTGAGATTAGGGAATGGGGTGTGCTTGTGATGAATGAATATGATTGAAAAACTTAAGGCTTTTTTTTTTTTAATATACCATACGAGAATATTGTTGTATATGCACCATTTGCAATAGATGAAGCTGTTTGTTGCTCTCATTGTATGACTGAGGAGTTTTGTGGTTGTTTGTCCTGGAATTTTCTCAATTGGTGTGATGTAGTTAAAAAACTGAAATAGAGACTGCAAATTTGTTTATTTCAGTGATAGGTTGTGGATTTTGTTATGCAGATAAAGAAGTAATTCACTTTTTGTGTTTTTAACATTGGTATAATGATAATATGGGGTGTTATTTGAATTTGCAGGGAAACATTTTTAAAGATCATTGGAATACATTGTGTGTGTGTTTATTTACAGGTGGATGCAAAGTTTCTGAAAAATCAGCGTTTTGCAAAGAAACACAATTTGAAACCAAAACAGCAATTGAAAAGAGCAGAAGAACGCAGAGCAAAACGGGAAGCTGCTCAGCAGAAATGATTGTCTGTTGTATTTTTTTTACAATAAATTATGTTTAAAGATTTGTTTGTGTTTTAATTTCTTAAGTGACCCTGACATGCTGAAAGATGCCCAAAATGCACAATTGATGAGAAAGTTTAATGCATCATCCAGACTACCTGTATCAACCCTCTAGCACAAAATTCACATCCCCCGTCCCCTCCGAGACTGCCTTGTATTGCTGTGGAAATTGATCTGTTAAGCTTCATTTTCCTGACAATTTCTCTTATAGCTGCATCACTGGACCCTAAACATCATAATTGCCCTGTCCCTTCCTTACTGTCCTATGCAATTCTCTACTTTTCCTCATAATTTTTACCTTAAAGTGTTGGTCCTTTTTTCTCCATTACCCCATAAGCTTTACTTTTATTCTATTCAAACATTTTGCTATTAATTTTAATTTTAGCAGAACAGTGTAAATAAAGGCATATGCCCTGATCGTATTGTTTCTGCAAGATGTCTTAAGAGTTTATCATTTGCAATAAAGCTGATCTTGTCCACACAGATGCAATTCAGTTTTGTATTTATTTCCTACTTGATGTAAAACTATTGCACTCTTTCCATCTATAAACACAGGTTTTCCTTAAACACGTCACCTTTCACTTCAACATTTATTAGCCTGATAATTGCATTATTTTACTATACATTGTCCTAGTGAAGTTCATAAGTTCTAGCTTCTGTTTCTTTGAACTGGCATGTGGATACCAAGCAGTAATTGTAAGGGAACTGCCTATTAGAAGAGTGCTTCACCTCCAGTACAGAATGATTACTAGAAATTCTGTTTCACAGTCCAATTAAAGCGATTCCGATTGATGTGCATTTTGTGCTTTAGTTATGCTACTTACTAATTTCTCATATGTAATCACATTCAGTGGAAAATATATGCCTACACACGAGAGAATAGAAGGCAGTAAAGGTGCCTTCCCCGTGGTGAGGGTGCGGTAGGTGTGTGCTCAGCCGCCCCGCCCTCAGAATATCAGCCGCGCCTGGTCCACCACCCATCTCGCTTTTGTTTTCTCTCTTTCTGCTTGTTTACTCACTACCTTATCTCACCTTTCTAACACTTTTGCTTTATATTTGTTAGTTGACAAGTTAATTACATAAACGTGTCGATAAATCTGTATATATTACAAAAAAGGATGTATGTTTGTGTTTGTATATTTTCCACAATTCCTCCTAAACTACTGAACAGATTTCAATCAAACTTGGTACGCATGTTCCTTACTATCAAACAACGATTACCATGGGGATAAAATCCACCTACCTTCCAAGGGGGTGAGAGTGGGGTTGATAAAGTAGAGTAGCCCGTGACGGGTGGATAAACACACTTTATTCGTACACTATTTGAGAACGAGCACACTTAGCGACTGTAAGAAACATTACACACAATTTCAGACATTCACGAAAGCTTTTGTCGCTGGTAACCTCTACAAAATGAGAGAAAAAGTTTGGCTTTTTTCTGCTTTTCATGCAGTAAAACTAAGGAAATAAGCTACAATTTTTCAATTCTACACTATTAACTGAATTCAATAGTTATTTTACAGATATTTTGTCCATATGCTACTGAATGTACTTCAGACATTATATCACAGTTTGACTCATAGTTCAGAAGACGTGAAGTCATAAACAATAAGTTGCCTGAAAAACTGCAGCATTTTAGGACGCATGAGTAACCAGACTTAATTCATCCTCTTTTTCAGAATGACAGCAGTTAGTGAGGTAAAATAAACATGGCTTGTATCTGAAAACTTTTAGGAAAATCATGAACTGAAAGACATTCCTCTGTAAGTTTCCACTATCTAACAACAATCACCATTGGGGTAAAATCCACCTACCTTCCTGTTCTTTCAGCAAAACTACTGCATTTGGCTTGACATTGAAATTTATTACTAGGGTTTTGTCAGAGTGGTTCGGCCGAATCCATTATTCGCCGAATCTAGCACACTGGCTTCGGATTCAAGATTCGGCGCACAATGGCCGAATACTACCGAATCCCGAATCCAAAGTGTTATATGGAAACCTGCAGTTGCGAATGTTAGAGTTTACTTCAGTGCGCTTTCCTCTGCGTTATTGACATTATTTTCCATAGATCCGCTGCAAGACGCGATGTCACAAAATGAAACGACCTCACTTTCAATAGTTCTGATAGATGGCACTAGGAGCTGCCACAAGTAACGTTTCCCGTCTACACAGGCTTGCCAGAATGAAACTTTCACTCTGCAGCGGAGTGTGCGCTGATATGAAACTTCCTGGCAGATTAAAATTGTGTGCCGGAACCGGGACTCGAACCTGGGACATTTGCCTTTCGCGGGCAAGCGCACTACCGACTGTGCTATCCCGACACGATTCACGATGCCGCCTCACAACTTTACTTCCGCCAGTACCTCGCCTCCTACTTTCCAAACTTCACAGAAGTTCTCTTGCAAACACGCAAGACTAGCACTGCTGGAAGAAAGGATATGGTGGAGACATGGCTTAGCCACAGCCTAAGGGATGTTTCCAGAATGAAACTTTCACTCTGCAGCGGAGTGTGCGCTGATATGAAACTTCCTGGCAGATTAAAATTGTGTGCCGGAACCGGGACTCGAACCTGGGACATTTGCCTTTCGCGGGCAAGCGCACTACCGACTGTGCTATCCCGACACGATTCACGATGCCGCCTCACAACTTTACTTCCGCCAGTACCTCGCCTCCTACTTTCCAAACTTCACAGAAGTTCTCTTGCAAACACGCAAGACTAGCACTGCTGGTGAAGTTTGGAAAGTAGGAGGCGAGGTACTGGCGGAAGTAAAGTTGTGAGGCGGCATCGTGAATCGTGTCGGGATAGCACAGTCGGTAGTGCGCTTGCCCGCGAAAGGCAAATGTCCCAGGTTCGAGTCCCGGTTCCGGCACACAATTTTAATCTGCCAGGAAGTTTCATATCAGCGCACACTCCGCTGCAGAGTGAAAGTTTCATTCTGGAAACATCCCTTAGGCTGTGGCTAAGCCATGTCTCCACCATATCCTTTCTTCCAGCAGTGCTAGTCTTGCGTGTTTGCAAGAGAACTTCTGTGAAGTTTGGAAAGTAGGAGGCGAGGTACTGGCGGAAGTAAAGTTGTGAGGCGGCATCGTGAATCGTGTCGGGATAGCACAGTCGGTAGTGCGCTTGCCCGCGAAAGGCAAATGTCCCAGGTTCGAGTCCCGGTTCCGGCACACAATTTTAATCTGCCAGGAAGTTTCATATCAGCGCACACTCCGCTGCAGAGTGAAAGTTTCATTCTGGAAACATCCCTTAGGCTGTGGCTAAGCCATGTCTCCACCATATCCTTTCTTCCAGCAGTGCTAGTCTTGCGTGTTTGCAAGAGAACTTCTGTGAAGTTTGGAAAGTAGGAGGCGAGGTACTGGCGGAAGTAAAGTTGTGAGGCGGCATCGTGAATCGTGTCGGGATAGCACAGTCGGTAGTGCGCTTGCCCGCGAAAGGCAAATGTCCCAGGTTCGAGTCCCGGTTCCGGCACACAATTTTAATCTGCCAGGAAGTTTCATATCAGCGCACACTCCGCTGCAGAGTGAAAGTTTCATTCTGGAAACATCCCTTAGGCTGTGGCTAAGCCATGTCTCCACCATATCCTTTCTTCCAGCAGTGCTATTCTTGCGTGTTTGCAAGAGAACTTCTGTGAAGTTTGGAAAGTAGGAGGCGAGGTACTGGCGGAAGTAAAGTTGTGAGGCGGCATCGTGAATCGTGTCGGGATAGCACAGTCGGTAGTGCGCTTGCCCGCGAAAGGCAAATGTCCCAGGTTCGAGTCCCGGTTCCGGCACACAATTTTAATCTGCCAGGAAGTTTCATATCAGCGCACACTCCGCTGCAGAGTGAAAGTTTCATTCTGGAAACATCCCTTAGGCTGTGGCTAAGCCATGTCTCCACCATATCCTTTCTTCCAGCAGTGCTAGTCTTGCGTGTTTGCAAGAGAACTTCTGTGAAGTTTGGAAAGTAGGAGGCGAGGTACTGGCGGAAGTAAAGTTGTGAGGCGGCATCGTGAATCGTGTCGGGATAGCACAGTCGGTAGTGCGCTTGCCCGCGAAAGGCAAATGTCCCAGGTTCGAGTCCCGGTTCCGGCACACAATTTTAATCTGCCAGGAAGTTTCATACACAGGCTTGCTTAGCAGGCGAAAATATAAATACTGCCTAAAACTTTTGCTCTCATAAAAAAAAAGCCTTTTAGTTATAAGTAGCAACAAATATAAATTTCTTCACATAAATGGCAACAATACATAAGGCTTTAGGATTCTTGCCTCATTCTGATTTCACGTATTGTTTCGTTGAATTTCGTGAAGTGCTGGGATATGTGAATTGTAATGAAGCAGTAGGATTTCAAGAAGAAAATTATTTATTATGTTCTAACGGTGCACCCTTGAGGCGGGATGACGTAAATTCAGCAACCACTTGACGTTTGTTTCAATAAATCGTTTAAGGTCAAGCATAAACACATGTACGCCGACTGCCTTTTGAAAAGTGACAGACAACTCACACCAACGGGTCGTATAAACGCAGAAGTGAGACAATGGAATGATGATATGTGGAAGTGGGTTCCAAATCAGATTGCGTAACAGGCATTTAAAAATGTTAGAGATCGAATGCTGTAGACTGTACGAGGGATGATGCTCTGAGTACGAAGGAACTGTGTAACAAGGAATTAAATGATAGCGATTTAAAATTATCGTACCGGTATCTATTTGTATAAACATTTCGCAAAATGTCTGACGCTACAACCAGTGCCTTCATGCTACAACTTACATGTTTTTCTATTAGAGGCAAGGGATTGTTCCTATGAATCGTGAATTCCAATCTTTTTGCCATAAGAATAGTACAAATGTAAACATTACGCCATGTAATCTTCCGTGTTAGCTGTTACCACACTTAAATTCCGTCCGCCTAACAAACCCGAAAGACAACGGCGAACGTGGAAGAATACGTTTCACGCTAATGATTACATTTGTATTATTCTTATGCTGAACGGAAATAGTTAGAAATGATGTACGGCAACTGACTTCTAGTACTGATTTTTAAATCATCTATGAATAAAAATTCTATGCAGATTAGTTACGTGATCTTAAATGTTTGAAAGAATAAATGAATCTAAAATACACCGTTGCTTAACCTTCCGGAATGCTCAATCTGCGCATTACTTTTCACACTTCTGAAATGTCTTCGTGGAAATAACAAGTACACACACGTTGAATAAACACGGATTTCTCTCTGTCTGAATGTCCTGTCCGTCACTTATGGAATGCTTGATATGTCACTATAAAATTATTTAACATTTACACATCCTATTTTTTAACTTACAAAATATCTACTTATCTTCTCAGATTTTATTTTCGAGTCTTCGCCTTTGAAAAAAGAAGAAAAAACTTAATCCTTTCCTTTCATTGTTTTTTATTTCACAATATGAAATATTTTGTAACAGAGTGAAGAATGTTTATTATATTTAGATCATAATATTTATATCAAAATGTTTCATACAAATTTCTTTTAAGTGTAGGGGGTATTAAAAAATCCTTAAGTTTGAAAATAAAAATGTAAGTGAAATTTTAAGTTCTTAAATTTTACTGTTAATATTGTCATCAGGGATTTACCCCAGAAGGATTTATCTTCATCACTGCGTGTGATAGAGTTGTAATTGTTTTTAAATACATGTACTTGAGTTGACAGATTATTTGGGTTCGAGATTTGGAAGATTCAATTCAGGTTAGGTATTCGGCAAATGTTTTATTTAAGATTCAATTCGGTAAAATTGGGGTTCGACCCATCCCTATTTATTACGTCTGGATTAATATCTGTATTTGTGTTAGGTTTTTCAGACAGTATCCACATATATTACTCAACATACCTTCAAAATTACGTCTTACAATGCGACACACAGTTTAGGAGATAAGACGTCATATCGACTGAGTTTGGTTTAAACAAAATTCGCTATAGATACAGCTGAGGGAAACAGTTGGACAGCATTCAGCATTGGCATACACTAACATAAGAATTACATAGCATTTATTTTTTAACATTTGAATATTATTGCATTTTACACATTTGTTTGTTACATTCCTCAATTTTTTTTTCATGTTTTCTGTGGTGTTGCACAAGTCTGAAGTGCGCGCCACATACTTTCAGACATCAGCCACGAGCACCCTCTGCTGCAACCCCGCTCGTGGCCACCACTGAACTGGCAGTAGGACAGGCACTAGAACACTCTCTCAACAGTATGCAGGCCTCTACCTAGTTAAGCTATGTATCAGCATTACACTAGACTGCAGCCATGAAACTTGTAAAAGTTAAGTATTATAAAGTTTCTATGAAATACAGATCTTATACTAGTCTAACTTAGTGTTTCTAGTTTCTGCTGTCCCACTGACTGGTCATCTGTCTGTACCCGCACATGCGTGCATCCTAATTCCCTCTGTTCAGTCTCTCCGCAACAAGACACAAAAGTTTGTTAGTTTACAGATGCAACGAAAACTATTTCAAATAGACGAAACGCATTAGAGGTGTTACGGCTCCACATGAAAGTACTAATGAATGGAAGCACAGCGGAATACTTGTGGGCCCAGGTGTAGCTTAAGGGATATCTCCAGGTGGTGGTACTTGGGAAGTAGGGGAAGCTTTACACACCTCGTGTGCCTGAAGGCAGCTCTACTACCTTCTATGCTCAGTGCTCAGACATACCTGTAACAGTGTCACCACTTTTTTTTTCTTTTTTTTAATGGTATGCTGTGGAAGGGCCAGTATAATATGGGGGAAAACAATCTGTACATAAACTGCAGAGCACACTCAACAAAGTGGCTGATCCTTAACTAAGTTGCTGCAAGAGCATCAGTATTTTGTACAACTTCTGTGAAGATTCCTCTTTTGTGTGTGTGTGTGGGGGGGGGGGGGGAGGGGGAGGCAGATCCACGTTGTTAACACAAAAGTGAGGGTTTAACCAGGGCTACCTGATTTGGCCTCAATTCTGGTTCAACAGAATCTACATTGGCAATATTACACTAGGCTACCCCCTCCCCAAGCACAGAGTTAGATTTGAATTCCATATTGTTCACATTATTATTCACACTGTTACGGAATGGTGAAATTGGGTTGTGCAATGGAGAAGCAAATAATTGTAGGCAGGCTCTGTGTCGTAATGGAAGTGCACAACAATCCATCCGGAATCATAAAATCGCCTTTGAAACTGCCATTTTAATTTTAAATGAGTAGAAACACACTGTCAAAGTAACAATATAGTATTCTGCCTAAATATCATAGCTGTAAAAAAATAAGGGTTGAAAATTCATAAATTTAAACTGATCATTTTTACAGTGCATTACTTAATTCTATTAACATTTTAACCATGTTTGTTGGAATGTTCACATTACAGAATTAGCTGATTTAGGAAATAATGAGTTAAACCTAAGAGGCAATGTTCTCACTAAAACTTCATATAATGAAAATAATGTTCATTCATGGGCTAAATACAAATTTTGGCTTTTTCCAGTGTCAATCTGTCACTGAGAGCTAGAATACATGGCATAAAAGATTTTTTCAATAGGCCATCAGCATGGGTTTTCAAAAGGGAAAAAAGTATAAGACATAACAGTAATATTTTTGAGAAGGATGGGTTGTGTCATGTTAGGATCCAGATGTTTATTTCAAATATGTATTAAATTTTAAATGTAAATAGGTTTTGTTTAAGTTTCAACAATACTACCATATACATCAGTTATAGTTTATGTGAATTTATGTAAATTAATATTTATGTATCTGGGTAATCGTCAATGGGGAAAGTAGGAGACATCTTTGGTGTATTTGGTATGTGGTCTTTGGAGCAACAACACGGAAGCAGTGGAGCTGTGGAGTGGAGCTCTGTCGTTCAAACAGTTGAGGCACAAGCAACTGCGTGGGAGCATGCGGCGCCACCCTCTTGTTGGCGGAGTTCCATAATTAGCCCACGTTTCCAATATGAGCGGGGGTACGCAGCAGTTCACCTGTGTGTGTCAAGTTGCTCACTGAATTGGATCCGTGCCTATACTGTGACCTGCAGCATTGTCGGAGTCTGTGCATCCTGCTCTTCAACAATGGGGACACAATGTAAGACCGCTCCAATAATTTCTGACCACACTGTTTGACATTTTGTAAGGTGTTACCCAGTTTTGTGTTTGAGAAACTATTTTTTCTAATACCCTGAAATTTAAAGAACTTCTACCATGTCATTTTCCTAAGACATTGTTACCAAGTAGGGTCCTATGCTTTCCAGAAGTTTCCTGAGTGTCGTTGAAAGTAAATAGAATATTCAGTGCCAAGCTGTAACGGACAATTTTGAATAAAGTTTAAATTTTAAAGATAATTTCAACACATTACATTTTTGGAATGAGAGAACTGCTTTCTTTTAATAAAAAGCTGGCACAATTAAGTAACTAAACAAAACGATAGTAATCTTTAATATTTCACTGGTGTAAATTTTATGTGTAAACTGGATTTGCTTTGTTGGTTCATAATTCAGTGTTGTCCATGTGTTGTGATCTACACAGGTGCAAGTTATTCTGAGTATTTTCTTTTTTGGTAATCTTAATATTAATTATTCTGGCAATCAAGTGTTTTGCTGTCCATTGTCTAATTTTCATGTAGGTGAGTGTCGTGAGGGGACGTTAATAATCAAGTGCAGCATTGGTGTCCAATCCAACTGTTTCCAAGCTAAACCAGTTCATTTCAAAATTATTATGTGGTTTATTTTCTTCCTTACTATAAACTGAGGAAACCAATTTCATTTTCCATAAAAGTTATTCAATTGCAAAAGTGTAGGCCAACCTGTGTGCAACACTAAGGTGTGTGATTACCCATTCATTATGTCATGGTTAATTACAAATCAGTCTCAATGCGCCATTCAGCTCGCGACCGTATTATTTTTGTCTTTCTTTTTTTTATAAAGATAACCTTGTCCAGGTTTTATTGTAGGTAACACGTAGGTCATTTTAATGTTAATATGCCACAGGATTAATCAACTCGTTAGTGAGGGGAGTGTTACAGTTGCTACTCACGAAAGAGACATCTTGATAAGCTTCACACAAAAGATTGCAACTTAAAATAGTTTTTGGTGAGAGAGAGACACATAAACCTGACATCCACTGTGGCCAGTGGTGGGAGTGAGGAAGTGGCATGTAGAAGGAAGCAGGAAAGGAGGGGGGCGGCAGCAATATGCCAGTCCTGTCTGTAGTGTGTGGTGGAGTGAGAGACGTGGTCAGGGAAGGGTCATGAAGGCAGGAACTAGTGAAGGTTTAGGCCTGGGGATTGAGAGTGTGTAATGTATATTGTAGGGAGAGTTCCTACATAGTGTTTGTGAGGAGGATCCATATGGCACAGACTGTGTAGCAGTCACGGAAGTGAGCCACATCATGCAGTGTTGCAATGGGATGGTCTTGCTGTTTCCCCACAGTTTGAAGGTGGCCTTTCATCCAGAAAGGGGTTGGGAGCAGGGATGGATGAGGAGATTACATAGGTTTGGTGGGTGACATACCACTCTAGGGGGGGGGGGGATATTGGGTAGGGTAATTCTCATTTCAGGCCAGGATGAAAGGTAGTTGAAACCCTGGCGCAGAGTGTTTAACTGCTCCAGTTGTGGATAGTACTGGATCACAAGAGGGGTGCTCCTTTTGTGGCTGGACGATGGGTGTGGAGGAGGTGGTGGGTGATGAATAGACAGGGCCTGCAAGATTGATTTTGTTCAAGATTTGGTGGGTAATTGCCACCAGTGAAGGCCTCAGTGAGGTGTTGAGTGTATTTGGAAAGGGACTGCTTGACAGTGTAGATGCGACGACCATGAGTGGCTAGACTGTAAGGAAGGAAGTTTTTTGGTAGGGAATGGGTGGCAACTGTCAAAATGGAGGTATCATTGATGGTTGGTAGGTTTGATGTAGGCAGAGGTACTGATAAGGCCATCTTTGAGGTGTAGGTCAACACCAAGGAAGGTGGCTCATTGGGTTGAGTGTGACCAAGTGAAGTGATTGGAGGAAAAGGTTTTGAGGGAATGTGAATAGTGTGTCGTCAACCTTTAGTCCAGATTATGAAGATATCATCAGTGAATCTGAACCAGATGACGGGTTTGGAATTCAGGTGGTCAGGAAGGATTCCTCTAGATGGCCCATGAACAGGTTGGCATAGGATGAGGCCATACGGCAGCCCTTGGCTGTCCCGCAAATTTATTTGTAGGTGATGCCTTCAAATGAGAAGTCATTGCGAGTGAGGATGTAGTTGATCAAAGTAACAAGGAAGGAGGTTGCGGTCTTGGGAGTCAGTTGGGCATTGTGAAAGGTAGTGTTCAACGGCGGCAAGGCTTTGAGCATTGGGGATGTTGGTATAGAGGGAGGTGGCATCAACTGTGATGGTGGTAAATGAATAGGAACTGCGGAGTGTCCGTAGAGGAAATGATGGGTAGTGTAAGGGAGGGGTGGGGGGGAGAGAGAGGTCCTGGGATGGTCCTATGGATTTAAGAAGGGAATGGAGATCCTGTTGGGTTTTGGGGGTGGGATCATTGTGGCAGGGTGTGTAGCTGGAAGAATCTGACAGTTGGCGGAGACCCTCTGTGATGTAGCCACTGCACTGCGGTCTAAAACGACACTGGTGGAACCTTTGTCAGCAGGTAGGATCGTAAGGTCTGGATGGTGGATAGCATATCTATCTGCGGGTGTGAGGTCGATATCAGTTTTGAGGGATTTGGGGAAAGATGGTGAAGCCAGGTTAGAAGTTAGGAAATTCTGAAAAGTTAGAAGGGGATGATGTAGGCCAATGTAGGTGTATCTCGATTGGATGGAGGAGTGAATTGGGTTAGGGATGGTTCAATATTGCTAGTCGTATGTGCCTGAACATTGGGGGTTGGGATAAAGAGAAGATCCTTAAGAAGTTCGGCATGGTTAAATATGGGAGTGGGACAAAAGATAAGGCTGTTAGGATGGACACGTGTGTGGGACTGGGCTTTTTGAGGAGAGGTGTTATGACTGTGTTTCTGGTCTGTTTAGGTTGTGGATTTTGTGTGGGGGATTTTCTGAGGGTATGGTAAATGCAAAAGGTCTGCTAGGTGAGGTTTGTCCACTATGAGGTATATTTGGAGGCTACAAGAAAGGGGTGGGTAACGGTAACCAAAGGCAGAGTAGGAGGTGTAAAGGTTAGAGTTTTGTGAGACGGCATTGTGCATGCTGCTCTATTATTTGGAGGGCAAGCATTAGCGGCCTTTACACGGTGCGCCTGCCCATCCGCTCCTGCCGACCAGCAGGAACACCTGCGGAACCATGGCGCGCTGCGTGGAGTGGCGGCCGGCAGCCCAGCTGGGGGTGCCGCACCGCTCGCCGCGCAGGAGTGGCCCGCCTGGCATTTCGGGCGAGTCCGAAAGTTCTGTGCGGCGCGGCGTCTTGGCAGAGGGTCGCAGCCGCAGGGAAACCGTATCCGTGCGATCGCTGCGGCTGGGATGTGCGTGGCAGTTGTAATGAACCGAAAGAAATCAAAGCGCCATGTTTGGGTGAAAGAATACAGGCACCACTATAGTCATTTGCCTTTAATTACTGAACTGCGCGATAATTTCCCCGATGATTTTAAAAACTGTTTACGGGAGGATTCTGCTTGTTTAACATTTTTCTGGATTTGATTAAGCACAAAATTACTGAGACAGATAAAGTGATGAAAAAAGCATTCCAGCAGAACGCCTTACAGCGACACTCAATTTATCTTGTGCTCGGAATGTCATAGAAAATGCTTTTGCCATTATTTCTTCACGTTTCGAGAGTTAAAGACAACCATTGATATGAAACCAGAAAAAATATGTTACGTTGTTTTGGCTATCTGTGTTTTGCATAATTTTATGCGCAGAAACAGTCATGGCTATCTATCACCATCAGCTGTGGATACAGAGACCTTCTTATTGCGCAAAGCACATTGGCGACAAACAACGGAACCACCTAGTTTGCAAAATATGTTATATAGAAATCCAAAGAAAAATGATAAAGTGAATAGAGAGTTATACAAGAAATATTTTGTTTCAGAAAGGAGTGTGTCTTGGCAAGACGAAATGTTGAAATTAGGAAGAGCCTAAGAATGTTTATTAATTAACTACTGTAATCTCACAACATATATTTTTGCCTTCCTTTTTTTACATCTGTGATTACGTCTTTGAAAAATAAAACAATTTAACTCTAACCTGTTCATTCCCTTCGGTATGTTGCTGCTCCTCAATTACAAAAACCTCTTCTGCGGCGATACTGTCATCGAGATGCTCTTCATTTACAGCACACTTATTGGTGTCATCCATATATCTTTCATATCCTCCATCCATATTCGATATGCTTGACGATGTAAGCCCCTGATCCATTATGAATGTAAGGTCATAATACCATAGATTGGGCACATAAACTTCATCACTCGACCTACCAGATCGATTGCTGTCCAAAACCTTTTTTCATTTCTTTTTGGAACGAACCATGTAAACCTTGAATTTTTTTTTTCAACAAATTCCCTATTTGCATAAAGTTACCACTATATCATATGCCTCGTTTTTTAGGTTTTTATTTTTGTACTCCTTACTGTGAATTCACCACAAACAAGGCTGTTGCCGGTATAATTCAATAAATTCACACAGGGATTCCTTCGTCCAACAGCGTGAGTCTGCCATGGTTCTGGACTGCAAGCGCGGCTGTGTAAATGTGAGGACGTTCCGCATGCCAGTTCTGCGCGAGGGACGGAGTGGCCGAATCCCCCTGGGACCGGCTTAGCCCGGGTCGGTACCCGCATGGCACGGCACATATCGGGCCGGCAGAACTGTCCGTGTAAAGGCCGCTATTATCAGTGTGGGAGGTGGGAGGCAGGTATTTGGGATTACAGAGTAAGAGAATGTTTCAGGTGGATATGAGGTGCTGCATGGCTGTTGGGGCTTGGTTTTCATGGAGGTGTATGATTAGATTGGTTAGTGATATGGACTGACTGAATTAGAATTTTGTGTGTTTGTGCACATGCACACAAGCGCACAAAGCTATGTAACTTGTATTCTATTATTTGTGTAGCAGCCTACAATCTGCAGGAAAGATAATTACTAATAAAAGCCTTCTGGGTGTACAACAAAGAAAGCCAGTGATCGCAAAGCAAAAGAGAACCAAACAAGTACCAATGGCATAAAGCCTCACACAAACAAAAGTACTATGTTCTAGTCCAAAATAAATTCAACAACTACAACATTAAAGCTACAATCTATACTGAGTGCCGCTGAAGCTACGACTGTCATAGGAGCGGCTGGCAGCTGTACTAGCTGGGTATGCACTGCCTGTCTAACTGTGAAGTATTGCCACAGTGCAGCGTCATCTCTTAAAGGTATTTTACATGAAGAGTATTTGGACGCAGCTGCTAAATTAGCTTCAC
This sequence comes from Locusta migratoria, assembly GCA_026315105.1. NCBI lineage: Eukaryota > Metazoa > Arthropoda > Insecta > Orthoptera > Acrididae > Locusta > Locusta migratoria. Next base: position 360,313,514 of record CM048746.1, on the reverse strand, counting down.
GTAAAGAAGGACAGTGAACTAAGTCACTGCTCCGAAATGTGAGCATCTAAAGTTGAAGAGTGGGCTACTTTAGACGCTGGTCGTTGGCGTTTTTCATCGCTTTCTAGTGTTGGTCGCCCAGTGTCATATACAGCAGCGTATAAAGTAGTCACGTCGAGTCAAGATGTCAAAGGTAGTAATAAATGCTGGCGTTGTGTTTCTCGCAAAAGTCTTTTAAAAGGAAATGGATAAGTTGGATTGCGCGGAGAGATAAATGTAGTGCTTTTGCAATTCTTTTGATAGAATTATCATGTGAAGGTCCTTCTGCCTACAGAAATATAATGAGGATGACATAAGAAAATTTTGATACGTTACTGGAAATGGTAGAGGATAAAATAAGGAAACAGAATACCGTCATAAGGCTGACAATCTCACCAAGAGTAAAATTTAAATAATTCTTATTTTTGAATGTCCCATAGTACTGGAGAACTTTGATAAATTTACAAAAATTTTATTACAATTCCACTTCATATTTTGTTTGGTGGGACACAGAACTTTTAATATCTATATTTACATCAATGGTTACAAAATTTCTCATCATTTTGACAACCGATTTCGCTTAGTTTACAGCAAATCAGAGACAGGCGGACACATGTAGTTTTAGACTACCTTATACAACATAAATAATACATTACAGTCATCAATACATAAGTGATTAAAAATATTATATAGCATAACTGTTGTTACATTCCTTAATGTAATAGAGCCATAATGGTATCATCGCAGCATAAGTGTATCTTCATTAAGGAATGTAACAACAGGTATGATGTATAACATTTTTAAACACTTTTTATATATTGATGGATGTAATGCCTTATTTATGTTTTATAAGGTAAGATCTGTTACTGAATGTGTCCTGTTTCTGATTTGCTGTAGACTTGAAATGGTCTTCACTGACGGAAACTGGTCGTTGAAACAATGAGAAATTTTGTGATCGTCAACGTAAATAAAGATATTAAAAGTAATTACAAATGGATCACTGATATAAATTCACGACCCTGTTGCACCTTGGGAAACAGAACTGTTTGGGATCTCCTAACCTTCAAAACAATATGTCATATGCTACGTCGCATTTCAATTGCTTTTACGAAGATGCTAGCATGCATGCAGGCTCCATGTAATATACCCTATAGGATGTTTGTTGTTTACTGTTTGTGTGAGGCAGCCCGCCTGTTGTGCAGGCACACTACACAGTCAGGGGCTGCCACAGTATTCCTGTCCCCTACAAAAGTGTGCACCACACCACAAACGTCCACGGTGATGGGAACATCCTGGTCGATATCCATGGGTTCCTGGTTTCCATGAGGTGGGGGTGGTAACTCAGTGAGAGCCACATGAGCGGGCAGCGCTAAAGGTTCTGCCATAGGTTGGATGGTGGCAGGCACTTGAAGCTTCAGAGCTGTCTGAGGTGGACCCATCATACCATAGCAGTGATGCTATTGCTTGACAGCAGTTTGGCGATAACAGCAAGTGCCCAGCAAGCCTGCTGATGGGCGAACACCTGCACCACGACCGTCTGGCAAACACGAAAAGTGTGTGTTGAAGGAAGGCTGAGAAGTCTCTGGAACTAGAATAGATAAGATAGACTCGAACTGATGCCCATGCAGTAATTCCACTGGACTTTTGCTGGCTTGCGAGGCGGCTCAGTACATTGCTAGAAACATCAGTATGGCTTCTTCCAGCAGGTGATGGCACAGCAACTTATTCAGTTGAAGTAAACTGGCGGCCATTATCACAAACTATCGTTTTTGGGAGCCCTTCAATAGCAAAGATGTGTTCAACTTTTATTGTCTTGACAGATGTGGTGGCCGCCATGGGTGATACCCCGATCTAGAGTCTATCAGGATGAACCATAGGGATCTGTGAAAAGGCCCTTTGAAGTCTACATGAAGACGTTCCCAAGGAGCAGCTGCATCAGGCCAAGAATAATACTGGTGTAGGGGTGCTGTCTGGCAGGATTGACATGCGGTGAAGGAACATACGAGCTGAGCAATGTGTTTATGTAACCCACGCCAATAAAGGTGTTGGCGCACCAGCTGTTTGGTGAGGATGCCCCCCCCCCCCCCCCAATGACCAGCGTGGAGGAGGTCAATGCCTGTGGGATGATCACCCAGGGAATGTCTGAGCCACTATGCATGAGGATGACTCCACTGCGAACGAAAGACTATGCCTGTGCTCCCAAAAATGCTGGAGTGCCAGATTGCAGATGCTACGACTGTCCGGCCAATCAGCAGGGCTTGCAGTGTTGGATCTTTTGCAGAGGCCATCCAGACTGTCGGCGCCCAACAGAAGGGAAAAGAAATCTGAGTTCGCGTGCCTGTTAGAGGTGCAATACAAAGTGTTGATGTTAAATGTTGCCACGAAGAGAGCCAAACATTGGAGGTGGCATGCCGTCCAGGTGGGCACAGCGACTCCCAGGTGAAACAGATATACCAGGTGCGTGTGGTCGGTTTGCGTTTAATGATGACCATAATCAGGGGTGATTGTGGTGCTTTATTAAATTCTCTTAAATTTATATATATGTACAAGATAACGTAAAATTCCAACTGGGCCTACAATGTTTTCAAACTCAATTATACAGTACAATTACGAGCAAGCTAAAATGTCTAAAAATTTTAATTTAGCAAACAAATTTTTTATAAAATATCAGCAGTTTGATTAGTTGGAATACTTACAATGTTGTTTCGACAATGAAGCATGGAGAAAGTTGTAAGAAAATTACTCTTTCTGAAAAAAGTTTCCAATTTTCATTTGTTTTCCTTTTATTTCTGAAAATTCTGTATTTTTTCGTTTCCCATCATTTTCTACGTTTGTATAAGGCTGTGGGTCAATGGAAGTAGCTCGCACAGAGGATGAAGAAATTGTAGATATCACTACTTCATGTGTAGAGTTTAATTTAGTTTTGCTAACAGAGCAATATATTTTAGACCTGAACGGTTTATCCTACAACTCATGAGTAGAACTTTCTGCATTAGAACTAGATCTCGATGAATCTGATGACTTGGCTTTGTGTAGTGTCGACTGATAAAACGACCAAATTTTCAGTAAGTTTTGTACAAACTGTCTGTCCAGCGGTTCCTTTGATGGAACATCGGTCGTTATCGCGTCTGACGCGTAGCTCTACAGATGTCGCCCACGTAGGACATACTCATAGCAGTATGTGCGGTTATGATTTGTCGCTTGTAGCTTTCTCTCTCTTTTGTCGTGCACGTAGGTTTAGCCGAGTGGCGGATGAACACATTATAGATCGCACGCTGTGGCTAGACATAGAGCAAAAAACTAAAAACATTTGTTTCGTGTATAGAAAATTACTGATTTCCTGGGAAATTTTTTAGACGACTAAGCACCTGTATGGAAACCTGGAACTATCCGGGTACATATTCATAACATGTAGGCTCTCACGGCCGGTGTCTTCAGTAATTAAAACTTCTGGGCTGAGAGGCCTTGGTCGAACAGTAGAAATTTCTTCCCCTGACATTTCGTTGCCGGCTGCGGGCAACATCTTCTGACGTGAGTCGACGACTGGCTGCAGGGCCGTGGAGATTCTGCTTATATAGAGGGCATAGAGGTCGCCACCACTCGTCACATGATGTCAACAGTAAAACTATCTCCGGCTGCCGTCATTACTCTCGATCAAAGGTAATCGATTGTGACATATTTGGTACAAAGTAGACCGCCATATCTTGTCTAACTTCAAGCCTTCTTCCTTACTGTTAAAATTATTGTGGTGTTTAAAAATCTCTATAGCCTCTCTATTCATATGTGCATAATAATGTGATGTCTTAGCTAGCACGCTTGTCTCACTAAATTTTATTTTGTGGTCACCGTTTTTAAAAACATGATCTGCTATGGCCGATTTGTCCGTGTGTCCCAGTCAACAGTTCCTCTTATGTTCCGTTATGCGAGTATTGATACTTCTTTTAGTTGTTCCAATATAAATCTTCCCATAACTACATGGAATCTTATACACACCCAGAGTAGCCAAAGGATGTCGCGCATCTTTCGTTGATCGTAAGTATTCACTGATCTTTTTGGTGGGTTTTAATATTGTTTCGACATTAATCATTAAACCGTTACTAAAAACGTTAATGTGGTTAAAAGTTGAAGTGTCATTTTAAGGACAATTTACCAGAAGTTAACATTAATCAGAACTGTATTGTGTAGCTATTAAATCTCACCTTCAGTCTGTGAATTTATATTGTGTGTTGTCGTACCATTGAAACACAGCAAATTGCTCTATCGGGGGGGGGGGGGGGGGGGGGGGAACTGAAACAGTTTAAGAAAATATTAGTATTCATTACTGCACCCTGTGATGTTAGTGCTTGAAAGAACTGAAGACTTTGGGATAAAGATAAAATATTATGTTAATAGATTACAAACTTTGGGCCAGCAATCACCTTAACTTCTGGTCTACCGGGAGCGCGTCTCCGGTCCACACAGAATTCTCACCCAGTCCCACGCTACGAAAGTAGCGTCCCTCCGTCCCTCGACAATATCCCTCAATGTTCACCATCAGGGATTCCCAGATGAGGTCCAACGATTTTATTACATTAACGATCCAAACTGGAGCCCAGAACGCCTTCGTCACATATGAATGTTGTTTCGGAAGACATTACACCAGTAAGCATTTACAATGAATGTTGATTGTGTGAAATGGTAATTTCGGTAGGCAAACTGGCATATGTGTATTCTTCTGACTTCTAGTATTTTTTCCTTCTAATAATTGCCTGTTACGGTGGGACCAATTTTATAACTACTCACCACTTAGAATACAACAATGCCCTGTGATTGTTATACATTATTGAAGCTTAGAATGAAAGGAGGAAGAGACACCAAATCATAATATAGAAAATATAACATAAAACATACAAGATTTACAGATACTGTGTAATTAAACTGAAGTATTAAAACTTAGTAAAATCTTTCTTAGGTAACTTTTCACACTAACCTGCTCATGTTTCAAAAGTAAATAAATGACAGTGTTTGAGAGTTCTTTTTACTTAACATGTTGACTATCGCCATGACATCAAAGGCGCGCCAGGCCGCGGCGGATTAGCCGTGCGTACTGGGGTGCCGTGCTGAGGTGCACACAGCCGTTCGCCATCGGGGGTTCGATCCCCCCTTCGGGCATGGATGTTTGTGCTATCCTTAGGTTAGTTTATCTTAGTTTTAAGTAGTTTGTAAGCTACAGACTAATGACCAAGCAGCTGAGTCCGGTAGATTTTCAAACATTGTTTGAGGCGCACAGATCCGCCTGCTGTGGCTGCCGGCAGCCAACATGTTAAATTTAACTTTTAAATCTTCTACTATGGCTTTTGACAGTTGGCTACCTACTTGATGGAACTGTTATTCATTATGTAGCATATATAAAAAAAGAACGCTGGAGGTAAATATTCTTACTTAAGTTGAGAACTGAAATTTAAATGGCTAAACAGACTTTACAGGAATGTAGTTTTAAGAAAAAAAGGCTCTGCTTCCAAATCGGGGGGGGGGGGGGGGGGGGGGGGGAAAGAGTGTTAACAGTCCTAGAGTAAAGGCATCTGTGCACCACATCCTGTAGGGACAGTCCATGTCAGTTTACAGTTTGTATCAATTATCACAATAAATTATAGCTCTCTGAGAGATGTTCCATGCTTAACTTAAAAAAGCAGTTACAATACACTCCTTTACAATTTCTGTATCATTAAATGATATCATATGCTTACCAAGTATATAACAATTTTCATACGATGCCTTTGTTACAGCTGCATTTGTGGTGACATCACCGCCAGCATAACGTTTTGTTGTTGCACCAAAGAACTTTTTAAAGCTGCAAGTTTCTCATGTCTTATGGTGGATCCCCGAGGAAAATTATCACTAAACAATCGCTGTTTTGTTTTGAAATGGCGATCAATATTACATTTCTTTAATACGACACTTTCTCGGCAAATTAAAAAAATTGCTGATACCTGTTTATTTTGCACTACAAAATGGTCAATTTCACATTGATCTTGAAACAAGTCTTTTTTCAACAGATAGTTTTTGTTTGTTTTTAGAAGCCGCTCCTGACATGGGGAATAATTATTTTCTCTCTTCAATCTTCACTCTCACAGCACTCGCACGACACAAGCAAAACAAAGTACTGACTTGTGTAAGTTGTCTACACATAAGCTTAAACGCTGCAAAGATCATTCGCTTACTCCCTGTCCATCAGACTCAAGATCCGCCCATCAGCGGCAAGGAACTAAATCCAGTTCCATCTAGGTGACACTGGTTCAACCAAACCACAAGGAACTCTGAATGTCAGAGACATGTTACAAAAAAACAACAGTTCCTAACACACTCTTTAAGTTTTGAAGTACAACATTTTTACAGATACTGTCTTCATAAAATGAAGTCAGGTCTTCAATGTAATGGTAATAGCAGTTTGTCACAACTGAATCTCACGGTATTATGTTAACTCAAACCGTACTCTTGATGGGCCATCCTGTGGGCGTACCGAAAAAGGCGTCATAAAACCTCTGAGTGAAGGTTTTACTTTTTTTTAATCATAATAAAAAAAATTCAAATACTTGTCTGTAAATTACGTAAATTCAAGGATTTTAGAGAGAAACAATTGTCCAAATTTCTTTATTGATGCTGACTTTTAAAAAGGAAAACGTAAAATTTGAAACTTTCAGCACAGTCATGCACACTACTGATTAATTTTTCCATTGCCCCCTCAAGTGTTATGAAGTGTTTATTTTCGTAGTGCACAGTCATTATTCGCTAAACTCACAAACTACTTATAAACTACCTTAAGACGACACAAACATCCATGCCCAATGGGGGATTCGAATCCCCGACGGAGAATGGCATCGCGCATCGCAGCATAGTGCCTCAATGCGCTCAGTCACTCCGCCGTGGCACAGCGCTTTTCCAACACATTTTACAAACAAATACAAATCTTGCCATTTAGAAACAAAACTGCACACTTATATCCGAGCCTTTGTTGCTCATGCTGAACGCTTGCAAGACAGATTAACAGTATCAAACTTGATAGTATTCGGAATGGATACTTAAGCGCACCAAAAGGACACGATTCCGAATGCTGTCAGAGCTGCTACAGCCACCACATGGGGAGGATAGGGAAGGGGAGAGCACCGGGGCAGCACGGGGCGTGCGAACACTTGAGTGCTCCAGAGGGGCCTGCTTCACAACAAACGACATTCGTTGTGGAGGTATCAGCAATTTTTTTAATTTGCCGAGAAAGTGTCGTATTAAAGAAATGTAATATTGATCGCCATTTCAAAACAAAACAGCGATTGTTTAGTGATAATTTTCCTCGGGGATCCACCATAAGACATGAGAAACTTGCAGCTTTAAAAAGTTCTTTGGTGCAACAACAACAAATTCAGGGGACTGGCTTCTTCGATTTTACTGCACGCATCTCACCCGGTTTTATCAGCCAGACATTAGAGATTTTTATTGAGAAAGTTTGAATACTGGATGATTAGCTTGCCGGGCCACTCAAAAAAGTTCGGCGGGCCGCAAGTGGCCCATGGGCCACAGGTTGAGTACCGCTGCTCTAAATTGTGGGGATGCTGGCCATTCCGAACAGTAGACAGTTGTACCTGAAAAGGCAACATAGGTTATAGATGACCAGGATCTGCTGTGATTCCTAATTCCTAATGATAGTTGCAAATAAGCATTGCGCAAATCAATTTTAGAGAAGACAGTTGAGCCCGCAAGATGTGACAGGATACCATCTATCAATGGTACACGATACACATCAGTGACTGACTGCGAATTAACCATGACCTAAAAATCACCACAGATGCGTAAGGCGCCATTTGGCTTCTCAACAAAGATTATAGGCATTACCCACCGACTGCACGCGGCGGGAAAAAACTACACCTGGCTGGAGACGGTCACATAAAGCAAATGGGACTGGGCAAGCCTTAAAAATGGGGAATAGCAGTGGGAAGGAGCTCAATATGGGCTTTGATTCCTGTCACTCTGGGTGTGGATAATGAGAACAGCGTTTCGTATTTTCTAATCAATGGCGCGAGGAGGGCCTCGGAGGAGGGTGTCAAGACTGCCTGCACCTCGTCCTGTTCCGACAAATCCAGATGACCAAAAATGTCTAAACCCAAGAGATTTGCTGTGCCAGTGGAGGGCCCAACAACAACTGAATGGTGAAAGTGTGGTAGTAGTAAGGGACTCGTGCTGAAAAAAATACTGTTGACTTGTATATGGTGATTGCTGAAACTGCTGAAGTTTTGAATGTAGGGTGACAATGTTGGAGAGCCTAATCATTTGTATGTATCACCATCCACAATGGCCACGGAGGATGCTGTGTCGGTTTGGAAAACCATGGAAGTATTTATGAGCTCCAATGTGAGGAGGAATTGAGCTCCAGGCTGGGCACTGATAGAAAATACCTGCCCAACATGGTAATGTGGGTCTCCCGAGTCCTGCGTGCATGATTCATCAACCACCTGTCCATCCTCCAAAATTGTCGCGTCAGTGCGGTGTATCTGTGAAGCCTGGTAAACAACAGTGATGTGAAATGTAAACTTTCATGGCCGGAATGGTCAAAATTACTAAAAATTTCCAGGCTTTACGCCATGGTCAAGTGGATTTACTGTCGAAACCCAACATTTCGTCCCCGAATGCAGAGGACATTCTCAAGGGGGATCGTGGCACTTTTGAATGCCTGATACACACCCTGGCTTGCTACTGACTGAAGCCAAATTCCGTTTACGAGGGCTCCCGTGCAGAGGTGTGACGTCAGATGTTTGACATGTGCGCGCAATTCGTCGTTGCCGATTGCCGCCGTCTGTTAATATTGTCCCATGGTGGAAGACTGTTACATTTCTTCTTCAAAACAGGAATCCAGATTTCATTTAGTTTCATGCCCTCCTCCATCCTATTGAAATTATTGGGGTGTTTTACAATTGCTATAGCCTCTCTGTACAGTCTTTCGTGGTATCCATTTGTGGCTGCTAAAACCTGAGCCTTATCAAATTGAATAAGGTGGTCCCCTGGCTGAAAAACATGTTCAGCAACAGCTGATCTGTCAATCTCCCCCCCCCCCCCCCCTTCTACAGTTCCCCTTGTGCTCATCTAGTCGTTTTTTGACTGTTCTTTTTGTGGTACCCACGTATACGTCTCCACAGCTACACGGAATCATATAAATTCCTGCTTTTTCCAGCGGTTTGCGTGCATCCTTTGCCGATTTCAGGTAATCCTGTATCTTCCAGGTAGGTTTGTAAATAACAGCAACATTCGTTTCATCAAAATTTTAACGATGCGGTCGGTATGTCCTTAATAAAAGGCAGGAAGACTTTAGATTTCACAGGAACCCTTTCATCGTCTTCAACTCTATGTGTTGGTCTCAAAGCTCTCGTTATCTCTGTAGACGAATAGTCATTCTTAAGTCAAGCATTACTCAGGTGTTTCAATTCCGAGTCGAGTAATTCTGGTTCCCAGATGTTCCTTGCTCTGCCTGCCAACATCTTTGTGATGCCCGGCTTTTGCTGTGGGTGGTGGTTTGAATCCCAGTGCAGATAACGGTCTGTGTGTGGGGGCTTCCGATAAACTGTATGGCTCAATCTGCCATTAATTTTGAACAGTGATGTAGCCTGATCAGTGGCAAGCCGTGCACCTAGACTGCCAGTGAGGGAATTTTGTATGTTCGTGTTTCTGGAAACATCCCAGACAAGAAGGAAAATGTGTGGAAGACTGTCGGTCACAACCTGTGTCCATGTTCGGATGAGACTGCCGCCAGGCACCAGAGGACTGGCAAGCCGTGAAAATAGCGGGGTCAAAGTGAGGTGATGGTGGCTGGTGAGCTTGTTCAAAGGCATGGATGATCAGTAGATAGATGTTGAGAGATGGGCCCCGTAACTGCAAGATCTCAGTATGAAGACCCTTGTCTGGTGCGCTAAACACCACCGTATCGCGAATCCATGAAGGAGCATAGGAGTGCTTGCAGGTGACATTGGTGCACCTGAATTTCCAATCACGAGAGAGACCCTGCAATGTCGTAATCCATTCCCGATATGTCTGATCTGGGGACTTGGGACAGGAAAAGAAAACCTGACAAGTGGAGGTAACATGTATTTGTTCGTCAAAAGTACTTAGACAAGCAGTTTTTTATGTGGGTAAAAAAGAGATTGTGAGGTGGCTGCTCCAGGTTCAATTGTTGAATCAAACGATACACCTGGGGACTGACTGTTGCTAAGAACAAAGCCCAATACCGGTTTTCCTCGAGGACTCCATGGGCCAGGAAAAGTTCCATTCACTCTACATAATTCAGCCATGGTTCCATAACCCTATCGAAAGTGGGAAACGTCAGTGGGGACATATGCAGACGATTTAATTTTCTTGCAATGGAATCTACTCCGACAGTTACGTTTTGCAATGCTGGAGAGTCTGTGTGGTGTGCCAAACCTCTGAGCACCGCTTGTTTCTGGAGTAGTTTCCGTCAAGGAGTGAAGAAATTCTTCTAAGGGACCCATTACTATTGAGAGTTCTATCATTGTCGTCAGTACTGTAGTGTTCTGCGATCTGCAGGAAAGACAACTAATGAAATGATACATTGTTTATTAACTAAAAAGCCTTCTGGGCATACAGCAACAAAACAGCCAGTGATCACAAAGAAAAAGGGAACCAGTAACTTAGTAACAACCAAACTCATACCAAAGGCATAAACAATATCACAATAAGAACAGTTTACAACTCACCGCAAAGATGTGGCGATGAGCTGCAACACTTATGCACGCACGCACGCACACACACACACACACACACACACACACACACACACACACAATCACAACACAAGACTTTCAGCTATCAGTCATGGCCTCTTTCAGAAAATAGAACATTCATGCAATCACACAGTCGTACAACTGTCACCTCCAGCTGCCGCACTTCGAAGTGCGGCAGCCGGAGGTGACGGTTGTATGACTGTGCGATTGCATGAATGTTCTATTTTCTGAAGAAGGCTACGGCCGATAACAAAGTGTTGTATGTGTATCTCTTTTGTATGTTCCTGTTGCAGCTCATCGCCACGTATTTGCGCGAGTTTAAACTGTCTTTATTATATGTTGTTCATTCCAACCTGGACTTTCCATTACTACAAACAAAAGTATTATATTCTAGTGGTGCTAGTCCAAAATAAATTCAACAACAACAACACGAAAGTTCCAATCTATGCTGAGTGCCGCTGAAGAAAGGTCCAGTGTAGGAGCGGCTGGCAGCTGTCCTAGCTGTGTATGCACTGCTCTTCCACACTCCGTTGGTGCACTTAAGAAGCCGGCATCGACAGAGGGCTACACTAGGTTACTCAGCTGTCATTGGCTTGGCACTGTCACATGTCTAACCGTAAAATAGTGCCACAGTACAGCCTGTCTCTTAGGATATTTGTTGACAGTTTACTGTTTGTGTGAAAACTAGGCAGCCTGCCTTGGCTGCATGTTGTGCAGGCACTCTACACAGTCAGGGGCTGCCACAGCAGTTTGTGCTTTTCTGTGGCTCATTGGACATCTCTATGGTAAACATAATTTGAATACTTTATTTACTGTTTCTCATTGACAACAACAACATGTGAAACATCTTTATATTGTGAAACATCATTTTATACATATATGTATTTAAAAAAAATTGTTAATGAAACTTAGCAAAGAAGAACTGCAGTCAATATTAATAAACTTCAGAGACACTTTAGAATAAACTCATGTAAAAAAAGTTTTCTGAATGTCTTCTTATTTTTGATTGCTTCATCACATCTCAGGGTCATTATGTGGTTCACTTTAAGGTCTAAGTAATGAACTAAGACGAAACTTTTCATTGTTGAGAAAGATTTGTATTTTTCTAAAAACATTTACATCACAACTGAAAAAGTTAAAAACACCTGAGACAGCTCATCACTTCTAACTGCTCGAGAAGACAAGACAAGACTGACTGCTAATTAACAGCCAAAGATACTGCTCTTCCACTTTTTTTCTTTTAGTTCCACAGATGAACTTTTTTCCTTCACAACATTAATTAATAATTGTCTATTATTATTATTAATTTTTTCTCTTCTTTTTTAAAAAGAAATAGAAAATGAAATTAAAATAGAAATTCGCTTCTTACTGTTCTGATACCCCAACACTCCATTCCTGGTAACAGCACAAGCAGAATATGGAGCCATAAAAAGTTTCTAGCTTACTACTTTTCCACTGTTCATGGAGTAAAACTATGGCATCCGGTGATGTTTCAATTTGTAATTTTTACACTACAAATTGTACTCACAGGAAATTATACATACAGTATATCCACATACAGTTGAAGTTACCTTTGAAATTGTATCACAGCACAACATGTAGTTCATGAGATATGAGGAAATAAACAGTAATGTTAATGGAAAACCGCCACATCACTTATCAGGTTTTAATCTGTAACTTCTTTATTATTAACTGTATTTGCAACAGATTTTACTGACATATAGCACTTATACAAATGAATGTATACCTGAAAAATTATACAATTGCACAACATATAATTCTTATAAATATGTGTTCGTATCTACTGCGGTGGGTAAAATCCTGTCGCTCCATGCACCACATTTTAACAAATTATGTATTGACTACTTAGACACTCCTATATTTTAGTCAGTTTACCACATTCAACTGGCATACATGACACTGGATGGGGCAGCTGGAATGCTGTTTTTTAACAAGTTTTTTGAAAATTACAGCTTTCTAACTACAAATGTAGTAATTGAGTTGGCTGCATCATTTGAAACAATCAAACCTCATTTATTAAAAAATGACATTTTATTCCCAAGAAACAACTCGTACATATGATTCTTACAGATAACCACCTTCTCCTTCTGAATCAGAATCATCCGTTTCCTCTTCTAGGGCATTGAAACATTGCTCTCATGTAAATTCGCCATATCGAGAATCAGCAGAGTGCGAGCAACGCAGATAACACATTAAAGCAGTGTAGGACTCAACAGAGTGTGGAAAATATAAAGCTCTTTTGTAGCGTACAAATAGTTAAATCGCCACTCACTATGCAGCAGCACAATGCAGATAACCTTCCTTGTTAATTTTACATGGTTACCAATAGCGGGCAGGATGTGCAATGGCAGCTACTAATTTTTTAGCATTTCATGAGTCAGACTCGGGTGCTGTCTGCCTGACTAACTACTGCTGAACGAGTCAGGCTGGAGGGCTGTCTACAATGTGCTAAATAAATTCCTGAAAGCTGACAGTGCTGTTGACATCTTTGAACCAACTTGAACTATAAAGTGCACATGGCTGTAAGCACAACCAATACACTTTTACAGAGCTACAGGGAACAGTGTACATACAATGAGTACACTTTATTTCTGCCAGATCTGCCTTTTAACCTCAAGGAACTGCAGATTGTTGTTGTTGTTTAGAGGGGACTAGACTGCTTGGTCATCAATCAAACTGCAGGTTCCAGTGAGACTTACGCTGTATATTTTGATTAATAATCACAGGGCAATCTATTCAATACTGTGAAGTAGTTTTGACATCTCCATGTTACTCACAAGGATATCTTTGTCGTTTGATCTGGTGTGGGCTCAACAAAGAATTTATACATATTAAATATAATACAAGTAAAATAAATTTTGTTTACGGTCAAGTTTTAAATTAAATGAATGTGTGAATATTACATATAATTTGTATTTTGATTACTACCTTTCTTTGTATGGATACTGCACTTATAATTTGTATATTATGAGAGACAGCCCTATTCCTTACATATTCTCCTATAAAAATAAAATGTTTTTCTTAAAAGGTGATTAACAGAGAGAGAAGGGATAGGACAAATAATAACTCTAGGCTTGAATAAATAAATACCCTGGCAACACAGGCTTTTCAGCTAGTGCACAACATATGAGAGAGAATTGTCATATTATGTGCTTCGATAATTGACAAAGCGATATAGAATACCATTCAATCCAACACTGCATTCATATTAATGGTCATCACTTCGAACACCTTCTGTAAATGGAAGTTCATACCACCTTTCTTTGCCTTTGCTGACCTTCAAAGACCTTACTGTTACACATCATTGAATTTGTCTCGATAGCCGCTATTGGTAAATAAGTACCAAGCTATAGCATTCCATTTTTTGAAAAAGTTGACCTCCATATCTCTGAAGCGACCCCGCCTAGCAATGAAAAACCAACATCATATTCTGGCCCAGTTGTCCCAAGCAACTTTTCAGCTCCTATCACACTTACTCTTGGTGGCAATAGTATCTCACCCTGTATATGAAATGCCTGACTATTGACGCACTGACAATATAAGTGACAGATGATGAATTAAACTTTACTCAATTCACTTACAGGAACGTACCGTATTTTATCGCGTAATTTCCCGCCCCCCCCCCCCTTTTTTTCTCGAAAAATTTTCTTGAAAACACTAGGGAGGGAATTATGCGAGTAGTTATTCAGAAAGGAAGAAAAACTATGTATTAGGCAGATAAAAGATACCGGTATACGGCAATTTGTGAAAAAATAAGTTGCAACTTTTGACATGTCGGTGCAGAGCAAGGGGAGGGTTTGCATAGTTTCCAGCATATGCTGAGTGCGCCGGCAACATCTAACGCCACGCTGGCGCCTGGAAACATTCTTTATCGATAGGACACAACAATGCAGGGTAGAGAACATAAAGGGCCACCGCGTGACACCAAGTGCTACTGTTTACACACACTTTGGCAACAGCGGTGCCTCACAAGCCGAGCCGGTGGTGGCGGGAGTGGAAAAAGCTGGCTCACTATTGCTGTTACCTGGACAACGGCGTCTCCTTCAGCCCGACAAGCCAAACGTCAGAAGTCGCAACTAATGTTAAACTTACTGTACTGGTATTTATTTTCTTAACACAATTTATTTTCAATTACCGTAACACAAAAGAACTGGATTACCGGTAATGCCACGGCTTCATTATGCCTACAATCAAGAGTAGCAATGCAGTGTTTCATTGTTTACCGTATTTTCTCTCTCTATTCTATGACCTCACTCTCGTCACTAACATCACTATTTTCAGGATCAGATAACACGTCATCTTCTTCATTGTCACTACCGGTATTCCACAACATGTCGTCCTCGGATCCGTCAATGGCACAAGATATTCCAGTTTTTTTAAAACTCTTCTTCACAATATCAACACCAATTTTCTCCCATGCACGGATTATCCACTCACACATCGTCGGTACTGATGGCTTTCTTACCTTGCCTCCTGGAGTCAGCTGATGAGATCCCACCACCATCAATTGTGAATACAAGCTTCGTAGGTGTTCTTTGAAAACTTTGTTCACGCTGAGGTCTAAAGGTTGAAGAATGGACATTAAACCTCCAGGAATGATAACAGGTTGGGACTTCATCCATTTCATTTTCTTCTTTACAGCTTCCACAAGGTGGAAGGTCTAGGACAAGAAGGGACCTCTTTTGTAATAATGCCCCTGGTCGTCTATCCCAGACTTTTTCCAGCCAATCCACCATCAATTCTGCTGTCATCTCGCCCTTTTCTTGAACTCTTAAGTGAATTTCATGAGGGATAGTCTCCTTTGGTAATGTCTTCCTCTTAAAGATGACATACGGTGGAAGTTTATTGCCTTCTGCTGTAACGCACATCATCACTGTGCATCTTAGTTTCTCTGCTCCAGTTGTCTTCACAAGGACACTTTTTGAGCCAGTTGCAGCAATGGTTGTGTTCCGTGGCATATCAAAAAACACTGGCGTTTGGTCAGCGTTACCAAACTGGAAGAGCAAATAGTCATATTGCTGTTGCACTTGTATTACATAATGATGGAATTCGATTACCTTATCTGTGTAGTCTCGAGGTAATCACTGGCACGAAGATGTTCTACTTTGTAGACTGAGATTCTGCCGGCTCATAAAACGAATCACCCAACCAATGCTTCCTTTAAACTCCTTTCTGTCAATGTTTAGCATGGCAGCTATCCTGTGAGCTTTGTTCTGAATCAATTCATAAGAGACAGCACAACCATCATTCCAAAGTTCATTGATATAAGCAATTACACCATTATCAATTTTGGGATATTTCCCTGTTTTAGGCCCATGGAAAGATCTGGAACTTGCTTTTGCAGCCACGAGTTTATCTTTTTGTCTCCGCCAATACCATATTGAATTAGGATCGACGGAGAAATGTCTTCCTGCAGCTTTTACTCCATTTCTATCGGCATAAGGTAACGCATTTAGTTTAAATTTTGCCATGTCGTTTGAATATTTCGCCATTATGACGACTTGTAGCAAACTGACCTAGAAATATGTCTGTGGCTTAATGTTTCAAATTTACGGTATGTTGTGACAATGGAAATATTCATTCGTGGCAGTACCACTGTGTCCATTTTTGTCCATTGTCAAGTTATTTGAAGGCCGTTCCTGTTAGAACACACCAGGAGAGGGAATTATGCGTGATATTTATAAATTATGAAAAATCATACGGGAGGGGAATATGCGAGGGGGGAGCTTATGTGATAAAATACGGTAATAAGGAAAGTATTACGTTCACTTTACTTGGCACTAGCAATTCAGCTATGGTATTCAGGAACATTTCTTCTGTACCAAAGTGGGAAAATTTGCTTTAAGGTTCTCTCATACATTTTTTTTATAGTTTATATTTGATATATGTACATAATATGCACAAAAATATATGTCAGGTGCTTTATTGTGTAGTAAAGGTTATGTGAATTTTGTACTATTTTTAGTGCCAAGCATAACTGAAACTGGTAACCTCATAGGAAGTATAAACTTTCAATGTAATTTCATTAATCAAAATCAATGTTTTCGGCACCATTCATTATCTGAATAATGAAACATTGTTCACGTATTTGGCCATGTCTTGCCTGATAATATTTGAGAATTTATTCGCATTCTCAAGTGCAAATATGTACATAAATATTTTCTGTCACATTTACACAGGATCTGCGACGCACAGTTGTCTTTTGGATGTTATAACATGCTGTGCCCCCAATACAGTGTGCCAAGCAACGCACAGGCACAAACCCTCTATCATTCTCACATTTTATGGAACATCACAAAAATACTTATATAAATATTTGCAATTCACAATAAATTCACAAAACATGATATTTTATACACAAAAACCTACTTCTTCTTGTGCAAACATATTCAGTGTGGTGGCCGATAGGTGGCAATGGCTGGCTTTTACGCTGCTCTTGTCAACCATCGCACCATAGTTGGCACATACTGTAAACAGCGAAAGGTGAAATATGTTCGAATAAGCGCAAACTGTTAAGAAACATGACTGTGTAAAGTTTATGAATACTACTTGAAGTCACTGCCTTATATATTTGATGTACATCAACATATTTATTAAAATGATATTGAAAAAGAGTCTTAAAAGTGGGATGCATCTTATATGCCAGCAAATTCGTTATCTACTTTATTACTTGGCTGTAAGTGAAATGAGTAATGTTGCCCTTTCACTTGAGTTACATTTATTTGAAATACATTCATCTTTTTTATCATCTATGACCTTGAGAAGCACTTGTCCTATATATATAATACAGAGGAAGACATTCCTATTCGGAAAAATATTTATAAAAAGTAAAGAAAGTTTGCCTCACCAGGTGAAAAGGCACTGATTCGTTAAGACACACACACACACACACACACACACACACACACACACACACACACACACACACACACACACAAACTGAGCTTTCACAAACCTGGGTTGCTTCTTCAGAAAAAGAGCAGGGAAGGAGAGGAGAAAGGAAAAGGATGCGGGTTTTAAAGGAGTGGGTAAGGAGTCATTCCAATCCCGGGAGAGGAAAGACTTACCTTAGGGGAAAAAGGATAGGTAAACACACACACACACACACACACACACACACACACCAAGCAGACATACCAAATTTGCTCGAATATAGGCTGCACGTTCCCCCCCCCCCCCTTTCAAATTTTGGCTTACAAAATCATGGTGTGGCATATAGTCGAAATTCAATCCTTCTCCCCCCCCCCTTTCCCCATCCACTCCTTTTCCTAAAGCCATTACTTTAAAAAATTACACACTTGCTTTTATTTTGGTTTGAGAAACGTAATAAACTAAATAATCTTCAAAAATGCTACTGTAACAGTTTCGCAGAACTGCATCTATGTTTTTGTACATATTTATGAAAATGAAGCGGAAATTCGTGGAAGTCGATATTACGATATAAATCGAATGGTGTCATTCTGTACCGCAGCCAACAAAAGCTGACGACTGTTTTTTAACACGTCCATGCGGCCTTAAACAACAATAGTATTTAACACACACTTCCTACGCATACAAATGATTTTAATTTGATGTAGTCAATGAAACTAGTCTTCGTGATAAAAGGTTAGTGCGTCCCGCAAGAGATTTTACCGTGACGTTTACGTTGGTACGGTAATGCCTTCCCCGAGCACTGATGGGAGGTTACGATAGCAGAACAACTGATTTGTGTAGCTAATGTCGATGTTAAGTTCCAATGTTATGTTTTAAAAATAACATATTTTACTATGACCAGATTCAATGGTTTCACATTCGTTGGGGGTTATTTCCATGAAACGATGTACATGGAACTCGGGGCTATTTTGCAGTCTTGCAACGAAATCATTTCTGTTGTAACAGCAAAACCACGATTGCTGTTTTGAATTACGAAGTCAAGTAAACATGGGGTATTGACATTTTAGCTCTTGAAATGCACAATGACTCTTCGAACATTTTAAGAGTTCATCCTCACTTACACACAAGTGTCAAAGTTTTTTCGTCAGCGTCAAATTTACGACCAACTTCGTGTTTGTCCGTTACTGTGAATGGGCAACCTGAAGCTTACAATCGGCGGTGTAACTCATATGTTCATTTCCTACTACCACTTACAAGCCAAAACATCGTCTCTCACATACACACAAAATAAAAACTATATTTTCGCGGCACACGCCTATGCTATAGAACACTTGAAACACCCGGTGACATGCCTTGGTTCAGTGTCCCCTAACTTGGGGTGCCAAGATCGGCCTGTCATCTCACTTTCTTATTCGTTGATTTACAGTTTTGCATATTTGTTTTGAGTTTATTGGAAAGAGAAAATTATTTCTGATACATTGTGTTTCTGATAATGAAAAAAGTTCGATTATTAAAATAAATAAATAAAATAAAAATTAAAAAACATGCGGCCTATACTACAGCCCCCCCCCCCCCCCCCCCATAATTTTGTGTCAAAAGTACAGGTGCGGCCTACATTCGCACAAATACGGTATTCAGAATGCAAAGAAGTTGGGCAGAGATGCAAGTCGAGGCAGAGGCTCTGTCCAGAGATTGGAGGCAAAGATATTGTAGAATGGTGGGCGGAAATTTAAAACTAACGAAGGTTGAGACCTGGTGGGCAATGGGATGAGAGGAATGTTGAAGGGCAAGTGCACATCTCTGGAGTTCTGAATGGTTGGTGGCAGTAGGAAGCATTCATATAACCCGGACGGTGTAACACTGTGCCAAGATGTGCTGGCCGTGGACCAAGGCATGCTTAGCCACAGGGTGATCCTCATTACCAACCACTGTCTGTCTGTGTCCATTCATGGGAATGAACAGTTTGCTGCTGGTCATTCCCACATAGAAGGCTTTACAGTGTAGGTGTGTCTGCTGGTAAATCACATGGGTGCTGTCAGAAGTGGCTCTGCCCTTAATTGTGTACACCTTCCCAGTTACGGGACTGGAATAAGTGGTGGTGGTGGGATGCATAGGGCAGGTTTTATAATGGTGGCAGTTACATGGGTAGGAGCCGGAGGGTAGGGAAGGTGGTTTGGGGATTTCATAGGGATGGACTAGGAGGTTACGAAGGTTAGGTGAGTGGCGGATATACACTCTTAGTGGAGTGGAAAGGATGTCATGAAGGATGGATCTCATTTCAGGACAGGATTTAAGGAAGTCGTATCCTTGCTGGAGAGCCACATTCAGAGTCCACTCCAGTCCCGGAAAGTATCCGGTGATAAGAGGGGCACTTTCACAGTCCTTTTGTGGGAGGTTCTGGGTTTGGGGGGAAGAGGAAGTGGCCATGGCTATTTGCTTCTGTACTGGATCAGGAGAGTAGTTGCGGGATGTGAAAGCTGTCGATGTACTGGTTCAGGGATTCAGGACTGGAGGAGACTCACTTGCCACAAAGACCTAAGCTGTAGGGAAGGGACAGTTCGATATGGAATTGATGGCAGCTGTCATAATGGAGGTACTGTTGTTTGTTGGTGGGTTTGATGTGGACGGATGTGTGAAGCTGGCTATGGGATAAATGGAGGTCAACATTGAGGAAAGTGGCATGCGATTTGGAATAGGACCAGGTGAATCTCATGGAACCAAAGGAGTTGAGGTTGGAGAGGAAATTCCTGAGTAGTTCTTCAATGTGAGTCCGAAACATGAAGATGTCGTCAATAAATTTATACCAAACTTTGAGTTGACAGGCTTCGGAATCCAAGAAGGCATCCTCTAAGCGTCCCATAAATAAGTCGGCATATGAGGGGGCCATCCTGGTTCCCATGGCTGTTCCCTTTACTTGTTGGTATGTCTGTCCCTCAAAAGTGAAGAAATTTCGGGTTAGTATGAAACTCGCTAGGGTAATAAGGGAAGGGGTTTTAGGTAGGGTTGCAGATGGTTGGCGTGAATGGGAATACTCCATTGCAGCAAGGCTCTGATCATGCAGGATATTTGTATGTAGGGAAGTGGCATCAATGGTTACAAGTATGGTCTCTGGAGGTAACAGACTGGATAAGGATGTCAGGCAATCGGGAAAGTGGTTGGTGTCTTTGATGAAGGATGGGAGGCTGCACATAATGGGTTGAAGGTGTTGGTCTATGTAGGCAGAGATTCATTCTGTAGGGGCTTGGTAACTGGAGACAATGGGCGGCCAGGATGTTTGGGTTTGTGAATCTTGGGAAGTAGGTAGAAGGTGGGGGTGCGGGGTGTCGGTGAGATCATGAGGTTAATGGAATCAAGGGAAAGGTTTTGTAGGGGGCCTAAGGATCTGAGGATTCCCTGAAGCTCTGCCTAGTCCATCCCTATCAAATCCCCAAACCACCTTCCCTACCCTCTGGCTCCTACCCATGCAACCGCCCCCGTTGTAAACCTGCCCTATGCACCCTTCCACCACCACTTACTCCAGTCCAGTAACCCGGAAGGTGTACACGATCAAGGGCAGAGCCACTTGCGATAGCACCCACGTGATTTACCAACTGACATGCCTGCACTGTGAAGCGTTCTATGTGGGAATGACCAGCAACAAACTGTCCATTCGCATGAACGGTCACAGGCAGACAGTGTTTGTTGGTAATGAGGATCACCCTGTGGCTAAACATGCCTTGGTGCACAGCCAGCACATCTTGGCGCAGTGTTACACCGTCCGGGTTATCTGGATACTTCCCACCGACACCAACCTTTCAGAACTCCGAAGATGGGGAACTTGCCCTTCAGCTTATTCTCTCCTCCCGTTGCCCACCTGGTCTCAACCTCCGCTAAATTAGAATTCCCACCCACCATCTTAACATCTTTGCCTTGGTTCTCTGGACAGAGCCTCTGCCTCAAGTGGCATCTCTGTCTAACTTCTAACTTCTTTGCTTTCTACAGTTCTACAGTATGTCTGCCTAAGTGTACTTGCGTCTGTGTAAATGTGTGGGTGTGTGTGTATTTGTTTACCCTCCTTTTTTCCACCCAAGGTAAGTCTTTACTGTCCCGGGATTGGAATGACTCCTTATCCACTCCCTTAAAACCCTCATCATTTCCTTTTCCCTCTCCTTCCCTTCTGTCTGACGAAGCAGCTAGGCTGCGAAAGCTTGTATGTGTGTAATTTTATTTTATTTTATTTGTTTCTATCGACGAGCCGGTCCTTTTGGTAAGTCATCTCGTTTCTATTTTTTTATTTTTGTTTACCCCACTGGGAAAGTTTCCCTCTATACCTCTATATATATATATATATATATATATATGAGGAAAACATTCCTAACAGGAAAAATATATGTAAGAAATAGATGAAGTCTACTTACCAGGCAAAGGAGCACAGGCAGTGATAGTAACAAGTAAACACACACACACACACACACACACACACACACACACACACAACGCTAGCTTTCGCAGCCTAGCTGTTTTGTCAGGCAGAAGGGAAGGAGAGGGAAAAGGAAATGATGCCCTTTGCCTGGTAAGTAGACTTCATCTATTTTGTGTGTGTGTGTGTGTGTTTATTTGTGTTTTATTGTATCTGTCAACGAGCCTGTAATATATACACACAATATAATATAAATAAAACACACACACACAAACGCAAGCTTTCGCAACCCAGTTGCTTCTTCA